>CAXKVX010003162.1:0-23029 GCA_964058865.1 Eleocharis quinqueflora
CACAAAACCAGGATAACGGAAACATAACATGGAACTGGTCATCTACTGGCCATTATACATCTCGAACGGCATATAACTTCCTCATCAACCCAGGAATAATCTCAAGAATATCCCCGTTGCTTTGGAGCACTAAATCTCTCCTAAAAGTAAAAATTTTCATATGGACATTACTCAAAAACAAAATAAATACCATGGAAATTTTACAACGTAGAGGAGGTACCCCACGGCAACTTCACAGTCGCAACTTGAACGGCGGTAGCACCGTGGTTAGCTTTCGATCCAAATGAAGACATCGCCTCGTTTTGGAACAAAAACAGGGCAAATCTCACTTCCACAACAGCAAAACAATGGGACTCCACACTCGCGACTACATTATGGTATATTTGGAAAGAACGCAACCGACGCCTCTTCTCTGATTTGCACCAACCCATAGCCTCACTACAGATGGAAATAAACATCGACACCACCAAATGGCTAGCCTCCTGCTAAAACCAAGTTTTGCTTAGTTTTGTTTCCATGTTTTCTTCTTTTTTCCATCCAAATAAAATCATGTACATGTAATAAACATTTTTCTTTTTTAATGAAATCAGTAAGTAGGTACTACGCCTACTTTCCTCAAAAAAAAAATTTGAAACAATCAATATTAAATGTTGAAATTTGTATTGCAATTGTTACCAAGCATTCAATTTTTAAAGAGAGCTTTATAGCAACGATTGTCGACATCCGATATTAAAAGAGAGTTTTTATAGCGTTTATAGTCGAGCACTCGGTATAAAAAGGTGTTTTACAATTGGTGGCGGACGAAATTATCATATTATATTTTTAGCAACAAGATTTTTTGTGGCAAATGAAAATTGTCATTAAATGTCAACTATGACGATTTTTTCTATATAGTGACGACTTTTAGCGCCATAAAATATATGTACATAGCCATTGAATTTAACGTATAATTATGAAAAATATGTATTTTCACTAGTGGACAATTGAATAGACAGCAGAACCATCTAGAGAATGTCTGTTCGGCGACGACGACTAGAGAATGTTTCCATTTTGTGCTTGCAACTCAAAAGATAATCGTGAATCGCACAAACAATCTTACTGCAATCAAGCAAGTCCCACAAACCACCGATATTGCACCAATACCATTGAGGATCTTGAGTAGTCACCTAGAGCCACTAACACTAACATCTGCGTAGTCGCTGGTGCCTCTCGTTTGGAGAAGCCTGAGTTGCCATGTAGCCAAAGTGCAACTGATGGTCTGATAGAAAGCTCGCAAAACCATGCGGCAATGGCCGCTGTTGCTCTGTTGTCATTGTACAGCTGATTGTTCGATAGGTAGGAAGATCAACAAGCTAAAACTCGTTCAACACCAGTGATGAACTCCACGCGATCATTGTCTGTAGCATACGCAGGCTTGTTAGAGGTTGCTGAAGGAAGAGAAAAAAGGAGATCAAAGGGGAAGGAAGAAGGTAGGGAAAAGAAAGAGAGAGGGAGGCGAGGAAAGCGTCGGCAGCAGCACACCATCCCCCACCTAGGACTATGGTAGACCTTCATACATTGTTGTCATATCTATTTGTGTTTATCATATTTACAAAATGGTTAAAGCTCATATTTACTAGTACAAAAACAGAAAATACAAAATTTGAAAAGTGAATAAGGGAAAATAATGGTTATAAATTATTTGAAAATTCATACATTTTTTATTTTCATACAGATTTAGAAAATTCCAAAAAATACCTATATTTTTTATATTTCTATTTATTTTATCCAATTATTGTCGGTATAGAAAAGTCTGTAAAATGGGTTATCAGAAAAGATCATGTATTTTTTCTAAGTTTATTGTAATTTGGATAGCCCCAAAAAAATTGATTATTTTTAGTTAATAATTTTCAAAATGACTACAAAATTACGAAAAAGAAATAACTATTTAAAAAATTAACAAATCACAAGTATTTTGTTTGCATATTTGGGTATAGAAAGAAATTTGAATTCTTGTCGGGTTTTCCTCCTAATTCGATGATTTTTCCTCAGTGTAGTTCATAGACATTGGGCCATTGGGGTAAAGAATTTAATGTTTAGGTTTTAAATTAAATTCGAGTTTATCTCGATGAACTTATCTAACGTACAAAATAGCAAACTAAACAAAACAGTCAAGGTCGAACACGTGACAAGACTCATTCATGCCGAGAACCCCTCGTAGAAACAAGATTTGCAAACTACATAGGAAAAAATATCTAAATAATTATTATTAGAACAATATCATTGTATATTACAATAGCACACGCTTAATGAGTTTAAACACGCTTTATTGTCAAAATTAGTTTTACTGCAAAAGCAAAATTATTTGTATTACCCACACCAAATGATTTTATTCGTGTGCTTACTATTATTACTATTATTTTATACAAATTACTTATCAAAATAACCAAATTTTTCATTGTTGTAACTAATAAACTCTTTAGGTCTGAATACTAAAAATACCACTCATATAAACTCCGAAAATGAGGAAACGACACTCTTATATCACTATTTCTTGAATTTGCCAAAAGAAACCCCTTATTGAACAATTCAAAATTTCAAACTAGAGTATAATTACAGAATACTACAGGATCAAACCACAAACATAAACAACCACATATACGAACAAATATCATTCCTAGTGAAGAAACATGTTAATTATACACTCAAATCTCTTTTACTTAGAAGTATCCTAAAAGATAACGAAGAGGCCAAAACAACCAATACAATGATTTAAACAATAAACAACTGAATAGGATATTAGCCATATTAAGAGCACAAAGTAGTATTTTACATACGCAGTAACAAAACAAGATTCGAAACATTACTCCAGATAAAGGCACTGCATGGCATGAAACGGTTGATATACTGGCATCTAACAAAAATGCGTTATCAACTGAGAATGAGAACAAAATCCAACCAAAAAGTAAATCTGATTTCCATTAACATTAGTCATTAAGAAATAAGAAACAACAAAACGACAGTGGACATGGCATCTTAACAACGAACACAAACTACCAACTGTACAATATGCTTTCTATTATCACCGAATAGATAATTAATTTCTGGTAAGCTTTAGGAGCAATAAACTTTTCACTAACAAAACAAAACAAGTCGAAGAAAGTAAAATCTATTATATGGTCCCTGATGCGATTATCAGACAGTAAATCCTCGTAAATAACTGTATATTATGAAAAGTACATGCATGGATCTATGAATAAAAAAACAAAGAGAAAAGTATCAACTAAAATGGTAAGAAGGATAGAGCTCCCTTCAATCCAAAGAAAGATCAGAAAAGGCTGTTCCAGCTCCGAGGTTATGCAAGCCACAAACCCATCTCACAAATCATTCTCTCACTGTTTCTCTTGTTTGCCATTAAAAATGAGATGGGGCAGTGGGAACCATAACCAAGCAGCTGTAATACGCCTCTCAATGAACCTTGTTTGGACCTAAAGGAGCTCCATCCATCAAACCCTAATGTTACTGTTAACTACAGGTTCAAGAAAAACCTTACGCGTTTAATTTCATTTCTCTTTCTCTATATAATAAATACAATAATACTAATACAACAATAAATAAATACAATAACAGGAATAAAAGAGTAAAGGAAATATACCGCCGATGAGATATGAGCTGAAAGGAATGAAGAATAGGCGCCTTTTATAGAATAGGAGGAAGGAGGGTAGGGGTAGTGTTAGGGTTAGGGTTAGGGTTAGGGTTAGGGTTTTGGGACATAAATGGTAGGTTACGGAGAGAAAGAGAGAGAGAGAGAAAGCGAGGTTTCGGGAAGACAAGAGGATTGAATAGATTCTCTGCACTTTCTGACTATACTCACATGTGTGTCTCCTCTCTCTCTCTCCTTCCCTTTCTATACTTGTATATTTCAATGGATGGAACTAGATCTCCATACGTATTTGTATTTAGAAATTTTAGATTTTTTTGGTAAAGAGACAGCTCACCGTTTCCTTACAAGAGTTATATCGGTACAGCTGTACAATCTGGCCTTAAAAATTATTTGCCTAAATATGTCAAATAAGTAATGAAAGATTCCAGCTTTAATTTGTTGGATTTGCAAAATATAAATTATGATGTTCGTTATAGTATGAAAAACAATTCTGTCGTTTGTGTGATTCTGAGAGAGAGTTGAACACGCAATTAGAATAAGATAAATAAATGCAATATACTAAAGTTCGATGATTGAGACGTGAGAAAGAAGAAAAAAAAGAGAGATTAGAGTTAGAGGGTCACATATGATATTATTTATGACCTAACCGAGAAAATTAAATTGGTGATACGACTTTTCTACGGTCATTGTTGCCTGTCCTTCTCATTACAACCTTCTTTCTTTCTTTCTTTCTTTTTTATCTTATTTTCTCTTCGTCCTCTTCTGCTTATTTTTCCTTATGGTTATCTCAACGGCCGGAAACTGTAATCCTAATTCGAATAAATGAAAAAAATGTAATAACAATGCAAAATGAAAGGAAAACAAATATCACAATTGCATAATTAATGTGATGTCCTGATATTATCAAACTCGGACTCGAACAAAAACTCAAACTAGAGACGACGGCAACAACTATCACGGAAAAGAGATCCCGCAACATATTAAAATTATTTTGTTTAATTGTTGTGCAACTTTTAATGTCTAAAGAATTGGTGAATTATATAAAGAATAGTTGACATGTGTGTTGGAGAAGAGAAGATAACAATTTAATATTCAAATAAAAAAATCATAGAAAAAGAAGAAAAAATGGATATAAAACATATAACTATAAAAAAAAAACTAAAAGAACTAGCAATTATCATCCTAACTTATTTGCTAATTTTTGTAGCCTGAATAGCATGCTCAACCAATGATGCTTTCAGAATAGAAAAGTTATTTTCTAGTTGCCTCAGCTTTAGATAGAAGAATTCAAAGACATAACTAAAAAAGACGTACTGATATATGATCTTAGTTGAGATAGCGTTACATTTACAAAAACACACAAATACAAAATATATATATATATATACTAGTAATCGTATCTGTGCCAAGCAACGAGAGACATTATGAACGAAAAAGAATCATTTAAATTGCGTATTGATCAAATATTATTTTTGCATGTATCACATTTTGTGAATTATTCGACGCATATTCAAAATTACGTGTTCTTGTCAATTAGTTGTATTAAAAATATATGCTTGGAGAAGTTATTTTACAATTTTTCACGTGTATTTATCTTTCAACTACATAACAATATAACATATACATGCACTGCACAACAATTTCATTTAGACGATGATTCTCTAGGTATCACCGTTGTATTATCTAGCTTGGATTTTCGCACATTAACTCCACGCCCATTGTCCCTTCTTCGATATACTAGATATGAGTCGTCTCCTTGAAGTGTTGACTCGTTAAATTGTTTCGAAAAATGAAATCTACATCTTTTGAGATCACCTTGCATGCGAGGACAATTAGGATTCAAACTTCCACACGATTCATGAAACATGTGAGTAGCAACATAGGGTATTTTTTTGGGACGAGGATTTCAGCTGACACAAGTTGGTCGTATTGATATGGATTCGTTCGCATGGAACGAATAATAACATAGGGTAATTTCTATAGTATAGTATAGTATGATGTTTGTGTCATGCAATGGATAATATTTTTATTTTCTTAAATTTATTTTTTAATATTTTGTGAATGCATTTCAATTATATTCTCATGACAAGTTTTATAAAGTTATAACAATGACATTCTCGATAAATGTTAATATTTCCTAATATGTTAATGCATTATTCTCTGATCCAAATCTTTTTTCTGTGGATTAAAATCTGATTTGGAGGATACGATAACGAGCAAATATATATAATGTAATGACAAGTGTTAATGCATTATTCTTTGTATAAATATTTTATTGAACAAATGAAATGATAATATTTTTTTAGTATAAAGACTTATACTAAAAAATATAAAGACTACTACATTTGAGTATAAAGACTTATATGGGGGACGTGTAAGGGGGGACAGTTAGTCGCTTCCTTCATTTTATACTCATGCCGAGTATATCACAATTGAAAACGACATGATTGATGTACATTGATAGTCAAATGACAATATGAATAATCATCCTTATAATACTTACCATATATAATTTGTACAAATGACAATATTGTCCTTATAGAATCAAGGATTGTGTATTAGTATTATCCTCTAGTTTGAAGAGTATTATAGTCCATAAAAAAAGTAAGACTATGACTAAATGGAGAACTTCATTTCTTAGATGCTTTATAAGATAGTATAGATAATAGCACCATTCATATATTTTCAAATATAATTGAAAAATATAATAAATTGTATATTCAATATGCACCTTTAATCTTCGTCTGACAAGTGCCACCTTCAATCATGCTAAAATTGACTCTTGTTAGAGCTGACACATCTATTATACCATGTATCAAGTATGAACATCTAATTGCATCAGCAAGCCTAGTTGAGCTAACTCCAACAAGAGTCATGACAAGTGTCAGCTTTAAGCAAGCAGTTCTTATCAATATCAATTAAAGTAAACAATTTTATAGCAAGCACAAGTGGCAAGTGCTAGCTTCAACCAAGTTCATATCTGTTAACACTAGTCCACCTTCAATATTTAACAAAATAAAAAAAACTCAAGACAAATCAACCCTTCTCTCTCTATTCTTCATTCCTTATATTTGAGAGAGTGAGGAAAGATCGATGGCTAGGATTGAAGGCGTCGAAGAGAGTTCAGAAAAATATGATTTGGATTTTCTGAAAAGGAACAAGCTATGCCTCTCTCGCTCTCTTCTCACACTCTGTTATATGCGCAGCTTGTGTGTGTGCGTGTGATGATCAGATTTTTTTAGATATGTTGAAGCTAGAGGTGTAAAGGCGGGAAAAAGATAAAGCGAATCGAAGGAAAAATGAGAGAGGAAGAATGACTACTTAAAGCTAGGCTTGGAGAATAGAGCAACAATTATTTAAAACAAAAATTGACGTATGTAGAACTACGCCAGCGTTTATTTAAACAATTGTTGCATTAGGTTTTAAACAAAGTAAAAAGAATTTTGAAAAATAAATCCAACGGTTATTTTCAATAATTGTTGATTTAGCTCCTTCTACTTCAACTATTGTTTAAAATAATCGTCATCTTAAATACATGTTTATAAAAAATGATAAAGTTTGAATTTCATTTCAGTGGCCATCAAGAGAGACGATTAAATTGTTTAATTTGGATCGTTGATTTTGTTAGCTCTTGATAATTATTGAAACAAAATTGAAATGATGCAATATTTTTTTACACGTACAATATGATATATATGAAATATTCAATCAATTAGTTTTAATATTCAATGATTTAAAAATATTTAATTAAAATTTAGTTTCATGAGCACCGACGAAGCACCAAAATCATAGACATTTGATCCCTTCTCTTCATAATATTGATTATATAAAGTTTTTTTACTATACGATTGTCATTTGAAACTTTGTTATTGAAGACTATAAAATTTCATTTAGGTTGAAATGGTTAATATTTATCGGTATCGGTTAGGGTTCTCAAAACGGGGCGGGTTGGGTACCCGTGGATCCGACCCGTCCGGATCCACAGGTACGGCGGATCCACGGGTACGACGGGGCGGGTATGCACGGATTCGAACCCAAAACCCCCAACCCGACCCGTGATAAACCCGGGCGGGTCGGGTCGGATCCGTCCAAATTTTTGAATTTTTTGAATTATTTTCGAATTTTTTTTATTTTTTTGAATTTTTTTTGAATTTAAAACTGCACAATATTTTAATATATATATATTTTTCGAATTTTTCTGATTTTTTTTTGAATTTTTTGAATTTTTTTGAATTTTTTTGTATTTTTTTGAATTTTTGCACGGATCTACGGGTCGGATCCACGGGTCGGGTCCACGGGTCCACGGGTCGGGCACGGGCGGGTCTTCGGACGGGTCGGGCACAGGTCTACACGGGCACGGGTTTAGACGGATTTGGAGGATTTGGGGCCAACCCGACCCGTGATAGATCCGTGGATCCGAGATCCGCGGATCCGGGTGGATCCGAGATCCGCGGATCCGGGTGGATCCGAGATCCGCGGATCCGGGTGGATCCGAGATCCGCGGATCCGGGCGGATCCGGGCACGGGTACGGGTCGGGCACGGACGGGTCCACGGGCGGATAGACCCGCCCGGATTTTTTTAAAACTCTAGTATCGGTGAAGCATCAAATTCTTTCGTAAAATTAGAGAATTTTTATAATTTCTTTTTCAAAGTAACCATTTTGCATGCAATTCTCCCTCTTTAATCTAATTTTCGGTTATCTTATAATTTTCCGACTTAAGATAGTTTCCATTTTTTAAGAAAGATCGTTTCCATTTTAAAAGGACAGCAATTCTAATGTAACTTTTCACTCCGTAATTTTACAGGGGAATCAAATTAAATACTTGATTGTGGTCTAGGTCGAAATTCGGATCAATTTCTTCGGTTTAAAAGTTTGAAAAAAAAAAATCTAAGACGCTTTTTATAAGACAAAAACTTGAATACTTCAAAATATAAATACATTTTTTAAAAACGTAACAAAAATTAAAGTAAATTTATTTGCACCAATATCGAAAAATTGAACGGTTTAAATTAACCAGAATATTCAGTCTATCCAACTTTTGAAATAGCTAAATTTTAGCTTTTTTTTATAATTCTTCGTTTTAAAAGCTGATGGAAGACTCTAAAATGTAAAAGGTGGAAATATGAGCTGTTTTTTTGTTTTTGTGAAAATAAAAGGTATATCCTCATCTCAAAGGGGGCGGGGATTTAATGTTTTAAAACGAAACTAATTCAAGGTATAGGCTTAGTTAAAATACTCAGAGATAATAAAAATTAAATAACTTGATTTTCTTATTATGGACAATTTTTATTTTAGGCATTTCCTTTGTCTTCAACATTATTAAATACATGTTAATTTTACTGTGAATCAAAATTAATTTGATTGCACACTTATTGATGACAATAAATGATTATAACAAATTTGTTTTTAATTTCTTTTGTTGATATATAGCGGATCCACTCTTAAATACATATATAATTATTTGAAAATTATGTTTTCATTTTGATTATATTATTATTTTGTCAAACTAAATGTATATTTTGGAAGTAATACGAAATCAACTCTCAGTATTCAAAAATACAAAAAGGTGAGACAATGAAAGAGACTAAAGAGGAAAAGCAGAAAACACGCCGGTTTTTCTTTCTTAATTTCTACGCTGCCCTCATTAGTCATTAATATTTCTAATATAATCGACGAAAAGATGATTAAGAAGTAGGAACAAGGAATTATTATCTAATTTGAAAGGGACGAGACAACAAAGGGGAGCGGTTCCATAAAAAAATAAAAAAATAAAAACAAAGGGGAGCGGTACGCTACCTACCGAAAGAATACAAAAGCAGTAGTAGGGAGGGGACACAACGGTAAAATGCGCCGCTTTGTTAACGTGCGCTAGTTTATAGTCTTTATTGGAGTGTAGGTGATTGAGGTCGATCCGAATCTGCTATTATTTTGAGGAAAAGGAAGACCTTACTATTCAACTGTAGACCGTCAGATTAAAACGGACGGACGAATTTGATTGAGGGAGCAGATTTTTTATTTAATCTGATCCGTTGGATACATTCAACGGTTGAGATTAAAATAGTAGGGTCGTACTTTTCAAAAAAGAAAAGTAGATGATCTCAATCCGATTGAGGTAGAGAGAGAGAGAGAAAAAGAGAATCCAAAGTTAGATCTCTGCTCCTCTGGCGCGTCGCCCCAAGTACTTTGACTGGTAAACAGCTTATTGTGAAGTTGAAGTATAGGCAGCGTAAATAATGAGTAGGGTTTGAATTTTAGAATTGGAGAGGGTTCCAAGTTCCGATGCGCCGTTGCTCGCACGCTGCACGGTACTTCTGTGGTTTGTATCCGAATCTGCTTTTCGTATTTTGAGACGAGCAGGTGCTCGGTTCTATTCGATCGTTAAGAATCGATGGATTGGATCTCTACAGTGATTTGATTCAGAAAGTAAATATTTTGATCGTTAAATGTGTTTTAAACGATTCAGATCAAAACAATCAGAAAGAAGAGAGATTCGAGCAGCAGATTTAGTTCCGTCATTTGTAAATACGCGTAGAATTTATTGTACAAATAAAATGAATGAAATCAAATATTTGCTTACCCTCGTCTACTCGGCAAAATAAGCTGTCGTATATGGCTGGAGCGAAGAGCATCAAGTAGGCTGTATTTGTCTTCGTACATATAATTTCAAACTCTAGTCTACGAGAATAATTGAACCGTTGGATTTGATTTTTATGTTGAAATTTTCTTGAAGGCATTATTTTTTATATATTTTTAAATATATATTTCTTTTTTATTAGAGGATGAATATCGAATGGTTAAAAAATAAGTTAGATTAACCAACTTTTTAACAGAGCTTGAGGCCTAGACTTAAATGGGCGCACGGACCGTTTTGAGCCGGATGTCACGCCTACCGTCTTAATCAATTAAAAAAAAAAATTAACTTCTTAAAAAAATAATGTGAAAATTCTAAAAAAAATATGAAATTGATCTCCAAAAAAAATTTAATATAAAAATTAAGTTCAACGATTTAAATCGAAAATTTGAATTTTAAAATAGAAGATAAGAAGGCAAAATATATCTTATTTGAAGCTTTGTTAAGTACTCTAGTCTCACTCATATAATTAATGGTTATATTCTTATATATATATATATATATATATATGCTCTAGCATGCAAATGACTTAGTCGTCTATTAATAACTAATTAAGACGATCTCTAGGAGAACATGCATTCAAA
Source organism: Eleocharis quinqueflora (assembly GCA_964058865.1). Classification (NCBI taxonomy): domain Eukaryota; kingdom Viridiplantae; phylum Streptophyta; class Magnoliopsida; order Poales; family Cyperaceae; genus Eleocharis; species Eleocharis quinqueflora. The sequence continues at coordinate 10,861 of CAXKVX010003162.1, forward strand.
CTCTCTATTAACTGAAATTCCTGCCTCTCAATGAGATTGTCTAATTATCTATTGCCATTTGGTAAAATATTTTAAATATTAACAAAAGTTAGGCTGCTCTATTAACACCCATAATTAGAGCAAAGAATTGACTTCCGTGTTAAACTCCTTTCTTGAATATTAAACCAAGAATTTTATACAATTGTTATATTCGATGAGCATCGTTCTTACATTAAAAAACTAATAAAATTAAGGGGGTTCACGTATGTACTTGTATGTATTTAGTGAAAAAAATATATATAGTATTTCTAGTTTTCTACATTTAGTTAAAATTCTTAAAACATTGGCTACCTAGGTCTGTGTTACATAAACACAATTTTAACAAATAGATTGAGAGGTAGGCACTAATCTTTGAATTTCATTGACAAAGTAACAATTAGCACATGAAATCATCCTAAACTTTGCTCTGAACATATTTTCGTTAAAAATGTCATAATAATCTTTCAATTTCATGTGCTAATTATTACTTTGTCATCTAAATAATTATTTAGGATGATTTTCAAGAGATCATAAGTTCAAACAGTGACGGATTCATGATTATGATCAAGGATAGACACTAATTACATATACACTACGGGAAAAAACGTATTTCACATTAAGTCTTTTGAGACTTATACACCGCTTATCTTTCATTGTAAATACGAGAGTTGCAAATGATAAATTAAAACTCGTCGTAGATCTGGAGACTTATACGTCGGTTATCTCCGATTTTTTTATATTTTTTGTTATTTAATATCCATTGGGAAAGATTTAATATTTTTTATTGAAATATTTCGCCAGCGCCTTTTGCTCTTCTGCACCTTGTTATGACTTGATATCCGATATATATATATTATATATAACAATCTTTCTTTATTAATACCAGTTGTAGAAAATGTAACCTTTTTTTTAATTTCCTGCTAGTGAGCCTTTTCAACACCGATCCATTCTTTGTTAATATACTTGTGATAGAAGAGCAACATATAATTAGTAAAATACTGCTGCTTACGTGGTTAGTCATTTTTGCTAGTGTGCCAAAATTAATTTATTACAAGATGAGATCCATAACAGATGCTATCTCAACAGTAAGGATAACTAATATCAAAAGTATCACCATTAACAATAAAAAAATTAATACATGACATTTGTCACAAAGTGTGATTCTCTATTAACAAAAGAATTTAATTACTACAACTATATTCTCATAAAGAAAGTACATAATCAAATAAAGTCGCGAACGAAATCATCAAGTAAAGACACTATGTGGTCAAGTTGGGCTTGTGGACATGTTTGCGGGTATACGGGTTCAATAACCTTCATCATTATGAACAATGCTAGATATATGACTAACCTAGTAGAGTATGCATTTCTTTTTTCCTTTAAACCTACTATCAGAAATAAAGAGGCAAATAAAATTATAACGTATGCTTATTCAATTCTACATTAGTTCTTAAGGCAAAACTCAATAAAAAAACAAATTAAGCTGGACTATAATATATCATCCTACAAATGCTCTTATATTTAACATTCATTAATAAAATAATTAAAATATGTTTCAGTTTTTAGAAAATATAAATTTTTTGTTCACTAGAAATCAACAGTATGCATGATGTTCTCACTATAAATCCAAGCTGGACTATGGTTGTGTTAGAATGAGGTCCTAAGGTCAAGTATTAGTGCGAAAACAGTTTTAACAATTACGATTCAAACTTTTAGAATTTAATCACCTAGCTAAAATCACAATCAAGCAAATACTAATACCAATTGAGCAAATCAAACGTTAAAGTGCAAAGATAGTAAAAAGAGAGAGTAAAGAGCATGAGAAATCAAGAAAGAGCAAAAGAGATCAAGAAGAGAAAGAGAACACAAGAACACGCTATGTAACGTGGTCCAGCCTGCAAACAAACTAGGCTTACATCCACGGGACTACCGGAACCAAAACTTCCTTTTGGAATTGATTTCATTAGATCACAAGTGTTCATAACAATTGTGGAACCTATCTTTAGTTTTTTCTCAACTAGACAATAAATCTTAGATTTCTAAACCTATGCAAGAGGTTATATCGCTATACAAGATAAATGTATCCGATTGGCAACACAATCAAGAATGAGGATGAACTACTTGACTACACAATGTAGTTCACCAAACAAAATAAACAACTAAGTGTTCTCGAATCGATATTAGATAATTTGGCCATCCTATCACTCTTTAGATCAGGATGCTGAAGGAGAAGGCTATTGTGTTTTTTCTGGTGCTCAATTGTATGCTTGAAAATTTGAAGAGGGTTGTCTTAATCCTTCTAGTTCGTATCATTAAGGTATATATAGATTGAACATATCTTGAAGTATTGAATTCTTGATCTGCTCCTCTTGCATTACATAAAACAACCAATCCGTTACATAACTCATTGTAACGGGTTGGAGTACTTTCCAAAATGCCCTTCAATGCTTGGCTGACTGACTTTTGAGTCCTCCTGGACAAAAACCCGTTGTGACGGGTTGGCAACCCGTTATAATGGGGTTGGGATGCGTTATGGTAACACATGTCTCTACCAAACATGCAGTAATTCTCTGTCTTCAGCTCTTGTCCTCTTTAATTCGTTACAACTAATTTGTTACCCGTTGTGACGGGTTGACAACACGTTATGACGGGTATGAAATTTTAGATGTGGTTTTTTTCGAATAAAGAGGGAGCATGGGATTGACATATTGATTTGGAGATCAATAATTGTTAAAAGAGAAATGATCACTTGTCAAAGTTTATATGACAATGAAAATTTTAATTAATCTATAAAAAATAGATAGAAAAAGTATATAGATGTATTCTTAAGCTTATAGATCAATTGTGTTTTCAGTTTGATATAACTTGAATGTCATTTAATATTTTATCATGGATCGAAAAAGAGGTGGTAGCGAAGTTGGCTAGAGACAAAGCTCCATGATTGTGGTAAACCCAAAAATTGGGAGTTAGATACCCCCTCATCACTATATTTTAGGGCATAGACTCTTGTTTGTTTGTCAAAAAAAATAAAATCATCATGAACCATCAAATACTAATTGTTAAAAAGTTGCTTAAACTTGAAGATTTGGATGGAGTATGAAATGACACTCAAATCACAACAAATTAACAATCGACTAATCTATTAGCTTAAGAGTATAGATATATATTTTCTTCTATTTCAATTTTTTTATGAATTAATTAAATTTTTTGTCAAGATTGTCAAAATAGTTGTCAACTGATTCCTTCTTTTGTCAAAATGAACAACTTTAGATATAGGTAAAAAAATTTGTAATCAATACTAATTGGAATATAGAGAATCGCCAAATACAAGAGGCGATGATGCAATGCACTATTAATTTGCTAGATAAGACAAAGGGGGATATACAAAAAGAGCAAAGCTAGGGTGTTGTCGTAATAGCCATCTTAATTAGAAATACAAGCAATTAAGAAATGATAATTAGAGATCATATTGTCGTAAATTCGTAATAGCCATTATAATTTGATGAAATTAATCTTTGCTCTCTTATCGAACCAACTCTTGAGCCACAGTCAACCCACGAAGAAGACACGACAATAGCATATATGGGCCATGATGGCTCAAAAATATGTGGCAAGCAAATGCGGGCTGAGTTATGACTTATGGGCCATATGGAGCCCAAGAGAAGGCCCATGGTGGTCATTGTCAGTATTTTTAGAATTAATTAAGAGATAAAAAGTAAAATTGAATGCTTGAATAAATGAGAAACGATTTGCCATTTTTCTGGACAAGCTTGATCTAATTGAATTGAATCTGTATGATTTGTTGCAATCAAAGTGGATTTCTTGTTTAATGATTTTTTCTCTCACTCTTATTTATATTTTATTATATTTTGTTATAGTTTCCAAGTATGCTTTGTGGGTAATGTTTTAATTTTAATTGTTTTTAGCCAAGTGTTCTTTCCTTCAGTTTATGTTTCAATATTTTTAATTATTAGGGTTTTATGGCAAATGGTGAGATATTAATAAATTTTAAATTATTTCTTAATATTTTTATTGAGTTGGTTGTTATATTCAATTTAATTTTATCCTACAAACGCACATGCATGGTACTGGTTACACAATAAGTGCTGATACATAAATCGAATCATCAACAAATCATTATTGATATGGACTTATTATTCAAATTAAATGAGTTTATTGACGTGATTTTTTTATTATGCAACTTATTTTGTATAATACAATAAATTCTAATGAAATGAGTTACTATTCACGTTGACATTATATAAGTCGAATAATAATAAATTTTATCCCAAAAAATGTTACATAATAAATTTGTAATAAAATTGTTACAATGAATAAAAAAATAATATTGTGTGTTTTCTCTTTTAATAATTGTTTTATGAAAAATTAGAATTGGTCAGTGCTCACTTTGAAGTTTTGCAGCTTGAAAACTCTTGTTTTGAATTTTGAAACCTTCATTTGATTAATAATGTAATATTAACTAAATGAAAATTATAAGTATAAAATTTAATTTGTAGGTATATAGGTCATTTGAAATAAAAACAATTAATCTAACTATTAAATTTCATGAAAACCTTAGTATTTTTGTTATATGATCGTTAACTTGGAACTATTAAAATTTGACGACACTTGATTAATTTACAGCGGTGAATGGTAAATCAATTTTCATTATTTCTTATAGATATGCTATCAACGCAATATAGATTATGTTTACAATGTTAGATTTGATTTCAAATTTAAGTTTTATTTTGAAGACTATTAACATTGTCAAAATTGTCAAATGATTCTTTAAGTACAAAAATATAACTGAAGTTGTGTTAGTATGAATTTAACAAGATTACAGTATTGACATTTTGGAGCATCTAGCTAGCTATCGTACAGCTAACTTTACTTTACCACCACTTGGCCTTTATGTCGTTCAATTATTACTTCCTTTTGCTTTTAGTTATAATTTAACCTATTAAACTAGCTTATTGTGCCGGAAACAAAATTGATAACGGATCTCAATTAAGTATTCTTTATTGCATGTTGCAAAAGAAGCATTAAGACCGTCTAAAAATGCTTTGATAATGACAAATATATCCCTTATGTAATTAATTAATTATTATAGGTTTTTGAATTAATTAATTATTTTTAGAGTGATCTCTGCAATTTTTGATTCATTGTCCGTAAACTTATCTTTTGATGGTATTTACTGAGTGATTGATTAGTCTATTATAAATACACTCAGTATTGATGAAGAACTGTGTACGTGTGGATATACTTTGTATTTGAAGATTTATACATTAAGTTATTGTATAAATCTCACATGGTTGATACTAGTTTACTAAGTGATGGTCCTTTCTATATTAGTTTAAATACTACTTCTCATACCGTTTTGAAAGTTGGAATGAAACGATGTATATCGAATGATAATTCTTCTATGTTATGACATTGAAAATTAGGTCATATCTCCATTGATCGTGTTAAAAGGTTAGTTAAACAATATTGATTGATACTGGTTTATTAAGTGTTTTACTCCTTATCTTTGCCTTTCATCCTCACATTCTCTTTTTCTCTACTCTCTATTTCTTTTTATCCTACAAATGTGATTTCTTTTTTTCGATTATAATATTCAAATTAAATTTAGAGTTGTCATTATTGTTGTAAAAAAAGTAGGCCAAAGTTATTTGATATTGTCACTACATCAATATTTGGCCTCTATATCGGTTATAAAACCCTTTAATGCCGGGTATGGGCTATTATAGAGGGTTGTTAAAGGATTGAACCAACCACTATTAAAGGTGTGGGCTTTTACATCGGTTGTTATAGAACAATTGCTATTAAAAGCTGTCTTTTATATCGGTTGTGGTGGAACTACAACCGGTATAAAAGGTTCACTTTTATAGCTGTACTTTGATAAAACCAAATTATGCATGCATTTCTAGGGTTAAGTGTGTAATTTAAGTCACGTTTAGCGTAATTTAGAATCAAATAAACATGTTCGATTACAAAAAGAGTTCAAGTCACTACCTTGCAGTGTTTTAATGCAAAAACATGTATTTATAGCAAAATGGACAAAATTGGATGCTTTGGAGTAAGCCGGGATGAAGAACATAGCAATTTGACCATCTGCCAGGTCAATTGCGGCTGCAATCAACATCTACATTCATTCCCGAGCAATTCCAACTTCATTGCGGGTGCAAGGTATATCCATGCAGCCGCAATACAAGTTGGCAGAGCACAAATAGAGAGTTGCAGTTTCCACCTCCACTCCATTGCGAGCGTAAGCTGATTTATTGCGGCCGCAATAGAACATGCAGAACGTGACTGAGAGGTGCTAATTCCAACTCACAGCTCAATTGCGGCCACAAGAGGAGTTATTGTCATGCAATATACTTGTGCGGAAGCACACAATTCTAGTTTTAGAAGTTTATTTTTAGGATTTTTGTTCCTTATGAATACCTATAGTTTTAGGACAACCACATCACGAATTTCAACCAGTTACAAAGGATTAGACTTAGGATTTTCACAGAGAGAGAGAAGAAGAAGAAGAAGAAGAAGAAGAAGAAGAGTTCAAGCGTTGAAGAAAAATTTGGTTTTATACCTCTATCTTTGTTTGTATCTCTATTATTTGATCATGTTTAGCCCTTAGTTATGTCCGGCTAAGTTTGTATTAGGGCTTTGTTAGGATGACTTGAAACTCTTGTTGCAATACTTGTTTGAGTAATGAAATTTCTTATTTGATTCTATGATTTGCTTTCTATTTTAATTCTTGCAATCTCATAAATTGTTATCTTAGGGTTTAGAATTAAACCTTGATCGTAGAAAGTAAAGCGATCAATTGGCTAAGTACCGAGCTGTGACGCTAATTGATTGCGAATTTTATCATTGTGACTTGCTTGCTATTTGAATTATTTGTATTTAAGATTTAATATTTGCAATAAATATATTGAATGTTAGATCTAGACCATATGAAGTAGGATAACCAACGAACTAAGGATCGAATGTGACGTTTGTTGATTATGGATTTTACCTAAATATTATAACGAATTATACTAAGTACCGAAAGGTGAAATATGATGACTTAGAATAATTAGAACGGTATGAACTTAATGGGTCTTTACTAGTTTAATCAAGTACCGAAATGTGAAGCCATAACTAGTGCAAATACGATATCTAAATAGAAATATCACTTGGTACCAAAAATCTGAAAACCGTACTCTCATAATACTAAGAAATTAATTTCCAAACAAGTATCAATAATTGTGGATAGTACATCTTAACAAGCCCTAATCAATTTGTTAATTGAGTTAGAATTCACAATAATCTCAATTTTTAGTTTAAAACCACGAACCAACCCAAATCTTAAACTTTGCATTTCGCATAAATTAAAATTGCCTAAATCTGACAATTAAGTTCGGCTCCTCTCTTCTACAAAATAAAAAAGAGTACAAAAGAGAAGTACAAATATTAAATAATAGCAGATAGAGGAAAGACAACAATGTATAAAGAAATTTCGGTTCAGAACTTGCAACTTGGGTATTTCTCTTTGCGCAGAAGACATTGTAGTTGCCGCCTCTCTCGCTCTCTCCATCGGACTAGAGAAGAATTATTCGAAGACTAAAGACTTCCGATGATCAACAGTGATTGTCTCCTTGAAAGATCATAGATATGGACCGAGGTAATTTAATTTTTCAAATTAGAGATTCTCTAGAAGATCTTGAGTTAATTAAGTTCTATCACCTCTCCGCTGGACAAAGCTCTAATCATAGCATCATTATAGCACTGGAGGTCTGAAATGCACACTTTTAACATACCATTCGGAGAGATGATGGTTAAATTTCAGGACGTGAGTCGTTAGGTGTTGTTGTTTCTCGACAGTTTCTTGTAACGATGTTTTTAAAATATGATTGGAATTCTCTTGTAGAATCTCATTGAATCATAATTTTGGTAGCGTAGTTGAGGATGAATGAATGATGCATGGAAGAGTAAATGGTAAAACATAAATGAAGGGTCAATCAGTGCAATATTCTTTCCAGTTCAGTCTGGGGTTGAAGTTGTTGTGCGCTCAGTGAAAAAAAAGCCACATAGAATCAGGTAGACTATTCTGAAAGATCGATCAGGACTTTGAAAACTATATGATCAAGATTTTGACGTGGTAGATCGAATCTTGGTGATTATGCACAACTTTTTTTTCGGAGCCATTACACAAACATAAAAATGTCTATCTTTCAACCTTTTAAAAAACGTTTAACGATTCTTAATAGTGAGCTGATCGCTTAACTGTTTAACGTTGAAATAGTGTTATATAAAAGTTAAATTAAAAAAAACAACAAACTATTTTTTTATATTATTTATTTACTTTAGAATCATAATAAATTATGATGCAAATATGCATATTTTTTTGTCATATGTATGTAACGTACAATATAATATATTTAATAGTATTATTATTAACATTGCTGCTTTTTTCATCATTTAAAAATATGCATGATGTGATCTGATATGTTTAATAATTCGAATTTAGAATGTATTTTATTTTGAGAATGTGGTTCAATGTTATGTTTTTTATAAGCTCCACTATCTAATTGCATAAGACACACCAACATAACAATATCTCCTACCAGCATTAATATTCAATATATTACACAAAGCCAGTATATTCAAGCAATCAACATCCCATCATAACACTGATAACTACCCGACTAAGTTAAATACGTTGATTCAGAAGTGTAAGAACTTTTTTTGAGGAATGTGCACTACTACAAAAATGGGCTATTATAGCAGATTTATAAGGGCTATTATAGCGGACCTAGGGGCTATAACTGGGGGGTTGCTAAAGGTTCATGTGGTCAGTTATAATAGGTCGGACTATTATAACGGACTTTAAGTAAGATTCGCTATAATATGGGATATATTATAGCGGAATTTAGGACAAATTCGCTATAATAGACCCCATATTATAGCAGAGTTTGAGAAAAATCCGTTATAATAGACCCCTATTATAGCAGATCTTACTTAAAAGTCCACTATAATAGTTTTTGAAAATAAAAAAAATGTTGCTGCTAGTTTTTTCATTTATTGCGAAATTGACTGATTTGATTGACATTTTTGCATAAATGTCCATTCGTAATATATAATCAAGAGAAAATTTGACTATTTGCAAATATATCATATTGCTGATTTGAAATAGCCTAATTTTATTTTTAAACGGCCTTATGAAACAATCTAATTTTATTTTACAGTAATAATTGAGCGAGTTGTGAATTTTTTTTACAATAATACTTAAAACTCAGATAATATATACATATAGAGAAATGCTATGGTGTATTACGAAGCCATAATTAGTTTCGGCATCACACTCAAATTTCAAATAAGAAAATTTGAATCAATCGATCCAAATCGTCCAATGTGATATCCATATTGAAATCTCACTAGAGACCATAATTTTCATTTTTTAGGATTTTTTTACTAATTTTTAGAGGGGTATGAAATTTGTTGATATACTAATTTCTAGACATCCAATATGGCTCATTTTGCACCCCTCAAAAAAATGGTAAAAAAATATAAAAAATGAAAATTTGGTTTATAGTAAGATTTCAATATGGAGATCACATTGAACGGTTTGGATCGATCGTTTGATTTTAAAATTTAAAATTTGAACGTGATGCCAAAACTAATCTTAGCTCGTAATGTACCATAGAATATATATATATATATATATATATATAGAGCATGGCTAAATAATATGCATAATACACCCCATTTTGTACTATGTATATGAGTATAAGTCATTAAATTGAGATTTAAGTTGCTCAATAAATCTTCATATGAAAATAATTGTAGGAAATCAAATTTCGTGATTTTTAGAGCTTTCTAGCTATTTTTTAAATATTTTTTAAAAACAGTCCAGATTTAATACTACAAAAGTGCCATTTCTGGCTGTTTTTAAAAAAATTAAAAAATAGCAAGAAAGCTCTAAAAATCACGAAATTTTATTTGCTACAAGATTTTGATATGAAGAATTTATGTAGCAACTTAAATATCAATTTAATGACCAAATTAAATACAAATGGGCGCATAGTATGTTATGTGGTGTACTATGCATATTATTTTAGCCATGCTCATATATATATATATATATATATATATAGAGAGAGAGAGAGATATGCTAGGGTGCTCCATGGAGCACCAAACCTCTCGTGCTCCATATTCATTATTTCCAATTTGAAAATCCAACGACTGATCCGAACCGTTCAACATGATCTACATATTAAAATCTACTTGGACATTGAATTTTATATTTTTTTTGAAATTGTTTGCTATTTTTTTTAAAGAGGTAGAAAAGTTGCTAATCAAACGGTTTCTAAACCAACAAAGTTGTGATTTCTCATACCTCTCTAAAAAATAGCAAAAAAATTCAAAAAAGTATAAAATTCAATCTCCAAATAGTTTTAAATATGTAGATCATGTTGAACGGTTCAGATCGATCGTTTGAATTTTTCAAATTAGAGATACGATGTGGAGCATTAGCGATTTGGTGCTCTATGGAGCACCCTAGCCTATATATATATATATACAAACATACTTAAAACACAATAATATTTTGTAGGACGAAACAGAATGAGGGCATATTTCTGTGAAGGAAGAATGATGAAGAGTTGATATATATATATATATATAGAGAGAGAGCATGGCTAAAATAATATGCATAGTACACCACATAACGTACTATGGGGTCATTTGTATTTAATTTGGTCATTAAATTGATATTTTAAGTTGCTAAATAAATTCTTCATATCAAAATCTTGTAGAAAATAAAATTTCGTGATTTTTAGAGCTTTCTTGCTATTTTTTAAATATTTTTTTAAAACAGCCCAGAAATGGCACTTTTGTAGTATTAATCTGGACTGTTTTTAAAAAATATTTAGATATATATAGATAGGGTGCTCCATGGAGCACCAAACTCCCTATGCTCCACGTCGTATCTCCAATTAAAAATTCCAACGACCGATCCAAATCGTTGAACATGATCTACATATTGAAATCTACTTGGAGATTGAATTTACATTTTTTTGATTTTTTTGCTATTTTTTAGAGAGGTAGGAAAATTGTAACTTTTGTTGGTCCAGAAACCGTTTGATTAGCAACTTTTCTACCTCTTTAAAAAATAGCAAAAAATTTAAAAAAATGTAAAATTCAATCTCCAAGTAGATTTCAATATGTAGATCATGTTCAACGGTTCGGATCGGTCGTTGGAATTTTCAAATAGATTATAACGGATGTGGAGCACGAGCGATTTGGTGCTCCATGGAGCACCCTAGCCATTATATATATATATATATCGAAAAATGCTATTATGCTTTGCAAAGCACGTGCTTTACAAATCATAATAGCATTTCTCTCTCTCTCTCTCTATATATATATATATATGAGGAGGGATCCGTAGCCACCATCCATTTCGTAGCTGCTCGCAACCGCTCCATCATACCTAGTGTAAATCGTCGATCCAGACCGTTGAAAACATTATCCATACTAATGTAGACTTGGAGACCAAATTTTATATTTTTTCGAAATTTTTTTTACTATTTTATCGGAAGGGTGAAAATTGGATATTTGTAAATCGTTAGATAAATAAATTTTCAATCCATCCGATAAAATAGTAAAAAAAATAAAAAAAATGTAAAATTTGGTTTCCAAGTCTGTATTAATATGGAGAATGTTTTCAAAGGTTCAGATCGATCATTTACATTTGCTACCATGGAGCGATTGCGAGCGGTTGGAAGTTTGACGGCTACGGATCCCTCCTCATATATATATAATGGAGAGAGAGAGAGGAGGGATTCATATGAGGAGGGATTTGTAGCTGCCAAACTTCCAACCGCTCGCAACCGCTCCATGGTAGCAAATATAAATGACCGATCCAGACCGTTGAAAACATTCTCCATATTAATACAAACTTGGTATTTTACGTTTTTTTGATTTTTTTACTATTTTATCCAATGGATTGGAAATTTATTTATCTAACGATTTATAAACATCCAATTTTCAACCCTTCCGATTAAATAGTAAAAAAATTCAAAAAAATATAAAATTTGGTCCCAAGTCTACATTAGTATGGAGAATGTTTTTAACGGTCCGAATCGATCATTTACAGTTGGTATGATGG
>CAXKVX010003163.1:0-34737 GCA_964058865.1 Eleocharis quinqueflora
CATTTCATTTAATTATTCGAATTATATTCGTATTTGCATTCGTATCTGTTTATTATCTGATTCGTATTCGTATCTGTTTATCATCCGATCCATATCCGTATTCGAAGCTATCCGAATTCGAATTCGTATCCGAAAAATAATAGCGGATATGAATACGGTAACGCTATTATCCCTTCGTATCTGATCCGTTTGCACATCTAGGTGCATCCGTGCATGCGCAGCTTTGTTTATATAAAATAACCCTACAGGTCTAAGAAGAAATATTTTGTGTTTATATAACGCTTCTCTCTTGAATATTATAAAAAAAAAATATGAAGATTTGAACTGTTATTGGATAGTCAAAGCCAACGCCAAATTCTATCTAGTATCTAGTGTAGTGCTGTATGCCCGTCTAACGTGGTCAACAGGCACGAAAGCTACTCCTTGCATTTTCGTTTCGTTAATGGAACGGAGCTTCTTCTTTTTTGCGTTTTCGTTTCGTTAAGGAAACGAAATGAGACTTCTCTTGCGTCGATCGTTTCAGCATTATGGAACGGTTAAACGAATTAAACGGTTAAAGCATGGCACTGTTGCACTTCTTTCTCGCAAGTTTGAGATATTCTGTGCAACTCTACACAGAAATGAATAATTAGTTAAATCTCTGCTTTTAATACACAAAAGCAAACAGTATCAAAAGGGGTACATGAAAGGGGTTTCGTTTATGGCTGTGTTGTACCCATCCTGTTGATGGTTCTTACCATGTCCATGAGAATGAGCATCTCCAAAAAAACTTAATTAAAGTATGGCACCAATAGAAATTCGTTGAATACAACCATTAGTAATGTTGAGATTTAATTAAACCTTCGTTCATACTCAAATAAAAAATCTAAAAACTGCAATCAACAACAAAAGCAACTAAACCCTCTGTTTCTTTTTTTCTTTCTTTCTTTCTCTCTCCCCGTCTTTGGCTTCCTTCTTTCTTTCTTTCTTTCTTTCTTTCTTTCAATACGCATTCCAGATGGGAATCGTATCCGCTGCTCTTATTTAGCAAGAGCAGGACTCTGCTCTTCTGATCTGAACCGTTAAATTTTCAGATCTAAAATTTATAAAACATACAGCTTTCTGATTTTCATCTGTGAGCGGTCCAATCAAAATTAAACGGTTTAAACGGTCAAAATAAAAAAGAGCAGAATCCTGCTCTTATCAAAAAGAGCAGCAGATACGGATCCTTCCAGATGACAGCTGAATCTACATTGATATGGCACAATATCAAATAAAGGGAAGAAATCCAGAAATTGTATGAAAAAGGAAAGAAATCAACAAATTGCCAAGACATATTTTAATTTCTATAGGCACAGCCGCACATGCGATTAGAGGTGGCAAGTCGGGTCGGTCGGGCGGGTTCGGGTCGGGTCGGATCGGGTCGGGTTAGTTTGACTGTTTATAAAAGTCGGGTTGGAATCGGGTCGGGTGAGGTCGGGTCGGGTTTCGGGTCGGATTGCATCGACAACTTTCGGGTCATGGGTCGGGTCGAGCGAGGTCAGGTCGGGTTTCGGGTCGGGTTGTGTCGATCTTTTTCGGGTGATGGGTCAGGTCGGGCAAGACCGGGTCGGGTTTCAGGTCGGGCTGCATCGACAACTTTCGGGTCTTGGGTCGGGTCGGGTGAGACCGGGTCGGGTTCGGGTCGGGTTGCACCGACAACTTTCAAGTATTATTTTGAGTTTTAAGTTCAATCGGACAAGATCGAATCGCGTTATTGAATTGTACAAGTAAATTTTGACTTTCTCTGATATTAGTTTGTTAGTAAAATTAGATTATGATGTAGGCAAGATAGGATTAGATCAATTTACAAGTTGTATCAGGTCAAGTCGGGTCGGGTCGGGTCGGGTTCGGGTCATCATGTGTCGCTCCATCTCGGGTTACGGGTCGTCTCGGGTCGGGTCGGGTCGGGCTTGGGTCCTCATGTGTCGTGCCATCTCGGGTTACGGGTCGTCTCGGGTCGGGTCGGGTCGGGCTCAGGTCGCTCATGTGTCGCTTCGTCTCGGGTTACGGATCATCCCGGGTCGGGTCGGGTTCTGCCACCTCTACATGCGATAGAGAGAGAGATAGAATTAGCGACATAATTGCTGAATTGGTGGGATTCGTACTAGGGTTGTAGTTTTCCCTTTCGAACTTGCAAATTGCTAAACGAAACGGACAGAGAACAACGAAAACGAAAGGGGTTCTGTCGTTTCCGTATCATTTATCGTACGAAAAATAAATAAATTTCGTCGATCGTTTATTGAATCAAACGAAACCAAAAATATTTTGGTCGATTGTTTCCTCAGAACGCAACAAAACGAAAACGATTCAAACTACCTCCCGTTTGTAGGTCTAAGTGCTGAGGCACAAGATCTTTATATATGGAAGAGGTTTGGAATTCAAGTTTCGTCAGAGACTATTTTTAGAAAAAAATTTCAAATTTATTTTCTGATTTGTTTGCACGTGTATGCAAAGGCGAATTCAAAATTTTCCTAGGTAAATTCAAATTTATTTTCTGCTTTGACTTCACCTATTCTGCTCTTTCCCGTGGGGAAAGCTGGAAAGTATCTAGTGAAGTAAAAATATATAGTAATTACAAGTAATAACTGGTGGGTATACGAACATATAAGTGTTTTGACTACTTACAGTCAAAGAATTGAGTTGCAAGCTATATATCCGTGTCCTTATTTTGACTGGAACGAAATGCTCTGCTGCACTTTTTTTGCAGCAGAAAAATGTCTTTCAATCAAGATCGGCTGATTTAAATTTAACGGTTCTGATTAAATACAGCTCTCTGTTGCACTTTTTAGTGCAGCAGAGGATACGAGTCTTATTTTGACTAATCCATTCTGATCGGAGTTCAAGTCTCGCTAGGAATTATTTTGAGAGGGGTTTTTTTTTAATTTGTTTTCTGATTTGTTTGTGGATGTGTGTTGTAAGCCTACGAACTATGTTGCCCAGATTCTTTGAGAACACAGCGTATCCCGTATCGGATACGTATCCGATACGGATTCGCTTGCGATACGCGTGCGATTCGCACCCGATACTTCATCTGGCATATCTAGTAATTTATTGTTTTTTGACCAACGGATTCAGTCAAGATTCTAGTATATTTCATCCTGATACGAATTTAACTCGCGTATCTATCGCCACAGAAGATCTGTCTGCCATCCTTGAGGAGTAAAATGACACTAGAAATTAAATCTAATGCTGGAATTCGAACACTAGACCAATGGGCAACACAACACCTTACACAAAGGCGCATGACCACTGAGACGCAATTGATTTTTTGTTCAAGACTGTTACTTATTATATATATCTTCTTATAATATATATTATTTTATTATAATGCATGATTTTATTGAAATATTATTTCTTATGTAATATCTTATTTTAATATATAATGTGAGTTTTATTATTTTATATATACTCCGTCGTATTCTAGTTTTTTTTTAAATAACGTATCGCCGCATCCGCACCGTATCCGATACGATATCCGTATCCGCACCCGTGTAACATAGCCTACGAACAATGAATCAAAAAATAGCCCGACAAATGAAGAAAACACTCACCTCACCTCCCATGAAACTATGAAAGACAGTACTGCTCCAAACAATGCACAGTTGGACCTCGCCAACAGAGAGGATGATGAGTCGTCACTTTGTACATGAATGCAACGCAGATGATAATAAAAGAAAAGAAAAAGAATAAAAAAAGCAGAGATTTTATTAATCGAAAATACTTAGCATCCAAATATTTATGCAATTACACACAAAACACTACGACAATCACACAAGCACAATTTTTTGTCTAAGACTTGCTAAAGTAAACAACAGCATATTACTGTCACCATTATAACCATGCCAATGTCGTCTATCTTTCTATAGCTATTGCTTGTTGGATTTAAAACTCAATCACTCAAAAGTATTTTTCTAAGTTCAAAAGAGTTAGAGAACAAAAGGAAGAACAGATTTTTTGTGGTGCAAAAACAACAGCACCGTTTTTAGCATTTTCTCATTCTTTTATTCCTTACTTAGAGTTTAAACATAGCAACAAATATTTCTAATACATTTCTTAACTAATATAGCAAGTGGTTTCTAATTTTCCTCTTGCTTAACAAAAAAAACACAAAACACATAATCAGAAACTAAATATATATCGTATCCTAAATCTCTTTATTTCCTTCAAAACTTAGGAGCACAGAGATGGGTGACCTCTGCCCTGTCTTGCGTCCCAGCTGGCACAGCAACCTTCAGCTGGCACAACAACTTACCCCTCACATTCTCCCCCGTAAGCTTGTTGTGCCGGCTTCCTCACTACATGTACCCCTATCTTCTCTCTAAGTTCTATGAATCTCAATCTTCCCAATGGCTTGGTTAATATGTCTGCCAGCTGTTCACTGGTACCAACATGCTCAACTTCCAATTTCCCTTTCTCAACACACTCTCTTATAAAATGAAATTTTGTATCAATGTGTTTGCTGCGATCGTGGTACACTGGATTCTTGCATAATGCTATAGCAGATTTATTATCGATTTTGAGCCTTACTTTCTGAGCTTGCTGACTCAAAAAATCTGACCTCAACGATTCCAGCCATACCCCTTGGCAAGCAGTTGCTGCTGCTGCAATGTACTCGGCTTCACATGATGACAATGCTACAACCTTTTGTTTTCTCGATGACCAGGAAATTGGATTGTTGCCTAGGAAATACAGCACACCTGATGTGCTTTTTCTATCATCTAAATCACCTGCCATATCGCTGTCTGAGAATCCCACCAACTTTTGATCACCTTCTGACACTCTCACATAACTACACCCCATGTCAACAGTTCCTTTGATATATCTTAAGATGTGCTTCACTGCTGCCATGTGTTCAGTGGTTGGTGATTCCATGAATCTGCTAATTACCCCTACAGAGTAGGCTAAATCTGGCCTGGTATTCAGTAGATACCGTAGACTCCCAGCTATACTCCTGTATTTAGTTTGATCAACAGAAGGACACTTACTGTTCTTGCTCAGTTTGAGTCTAGCTTCCATTGGTCCCTGAGTTGAATTGCATTCCTCCATGCCACAATCTTTTAGAATCTTTCTAGCAAATGTTTGCTGACTCAATGTGATCCCGTGAGACGATTGATGAACTTCTATACCGAGATAATATGAGAGTAGTCCCAAATCACTCATTTTAAACCTTCTCATCATCTCTGACTTGAACTTTGCGATTTCACTCTCTGAATTTCCCGTGATCAGCAAATCATCTACATACACTCCCACCAATATGCTTCCCTCTCCTTCCCTTCTTCTATAAACAGCATGCTCAAGCTCCCTTCTCTCAAAGTTCATTGATTTTAAGGTATTGTCTAGTTTGAAATTCCAAGCCCTTGGAGCTTGCTTCAGCCCATAGAGTGCTTTGTGCATTTTAAGAACTTTGTGCTCTTTTCCTTTCACTTCAAAACCTGGTGGCTGTGTGACATACACCTCCTCCTTCAATTCTCCATTTAGAAACGCCGATTTCACATCCATGTGGTGCAGTAACCAACCCTCTTGCACAGCCAATGCCATTATCATTCTTACTGTTTCCATTCTAGAAACTGGAGCAAAAACCTCCTCAAAGTCAACCCCTTTTTGCTGCACATAACCCCTTGCTACTAAACGTGCTTTGTGTTTTGCAATTTTGCCCTCTGAATCCTTTTTCAGCTTAAAAACCCATTTCAGTCCTATGACCTTTTGACCTTGCACAGGATCTACCAGACTCCAGGTTTTGTTTTCTTGAATTGCCTCAATTTCTTCCAACATGGCATTCTTCCACCTTTCTTCTTTTACTGCTTCCAACCAATTTCCTGGTTCCTCTATCCCTATTAGACATACTTCATTGCAGTTCAGTTGAATGGGTTGAGTTTCATTGTATATCTCTTCTAAACTTCTTAATTTCACTGGTGTTCCTCTTACTCTTTCATCTTCTGTATCTGTATCTATCTCATATGCTGATTCTGTCGTGTCTGGGAGTTGTTCTCTATCATTCTCACTTTCTTCTTGATACACATCAACTGACTCACCTTGAAATTCAGCTTGTTCTTGTTCTATTTCAAAACTTATGCCATCTTGGTCTCTTGTTCTACAACATCCCATTTCCACCCTCTTTCTTCTTCAAAAATTGCATCTCTTGTTACATGAATTTTCTTAGTGACTGGGTTATACACCCTGTATGCTTTTGAGCCCTTTTCATAACCCATACACACCATCGGCTTGCTTCTATCTTCAAGTTTTGATAAATGTGGATTTGTCACTCTTACATGAGCTAAGCACCCAAAAGTTCTGAGATGATCTACTCTTGGCTTCTTTTTGTACCATGCCTCATACGGTGTCATACCAGTTAAACTCTTTGTGGGTGCTCTATTCAAAATATACACTGCTGTTGACACACCTTCACCCCAGAATTCGGATGGAACTTGCATACCTTTCATCATGCTTCTTGTCATGCCCATGATTGTCTGATTCCTTCTCTCAACTACCCCATTTTGCTGTGGTGAATATGGTGCAGTGAGATACCTCTTGATGCCCTTTCCTTTGCAATATTCATTGAATTCCTCAGATCTGAACTCACAACCTCTGTCTATTCTAAAAGCCTTCAATTGAGTACTCTTCTCCACTTCAATTGCCTTCTGGATCTCTTTGAAAGAAGTGAAAGCCTTGTCTTTTGTTTTCATAAGGGCTATCCACATGAACCTGCTAAAATCATCCACCATTAGCAGAAAGTATCTGTTACCGCTTGGAGTTGGGGGGTTAATTGGGCCACACAAGTCACCATGTATCAGTTCTAGTATTTCGTTTGCTCTAAATCTTGCTTCTTGAGGGAATGATAATCTACGTTGTTTCCCAGCCATGCATTCTCTGCAGATCTCCAACACTCCTTCAACTCTTGGCAATCCTTCAACTAAATTTTCTTGGTGCAATTTTCTGAGGGATTGAAAATTTATGTGCCCATATCTTCCATGCCACTTTCTCGTCTCAGCTTCAACACTGGCCTTCAGACATGTTTCTTGCATCAAATCCAGACTCAAAGTGTACAACCTGTTCTTTGATCTCTGCACTCTAATTATGGTTCTCCCATTTCTGTCTGATACCTTCAACCAACCTCCTTCCATTCTCACTGTGCACCCTTTTTCTTCCAGTTGTCCCAAACTTATTATGTTACTGGTTAGCTTTGGGATGTAGTATACCTTGGTGATCTGCATTTGTTCACCAGATTTTCCTTTAATCACCACAGTGCCAGACCCACCAATGCTCACTTCTGATCCATCCCCCAGTTTCACCTTACCATGCACTGATGTGTCAAGGTCAGTGAGGTAATTTTGGCATCCTGTCATATGGTTGCTTGCCCCTGAGTCGAGATACCATACCTTTCTTCCACCTTCTTCTTTTGACCCCATGTATAACTCATCTTTCTGACCATTCTTCACTTCAACAATACTGCTTTCTTGTTGCTCTTTGATCAGTTCATGCATGAGCAAAGTTGATTCTTCTACTTCTTCTGTCAAATTTACCTTTTCTTTCTTTGGTTTTCGACATTCAGATGCAAAGTGCCCATAAATTGAGCAATTGAAACACTTGATTTTAGATTTGTCAAATTTCTTGTATGGCCTTTTACTATACTCTCCTCTCTGCCAGTTTTCTTTGCTGTCTGATCCTTCCTTATTCCCCTTTTCCTTTTGTGATAATGCTTCCCATTGGGCTCTGGTAAGCATCAATTTTTCATCGTCTTCTTTGTGTTGCTGTCTCCCTTTCATTCCCTCTTCAAATACTCTTAATCTTCCTACTGCTTCTGCTACAGACATGACAGATGTATCCCCCCATTGCTCAATTGTGCCAATAATCGATAGAAACTTGTCTGGTACAGCACTAAACAACCTTTCTACTACTGCACACTCTTTGAGATATGTCCCCAGAGATCTGATTTCCCCTACTGTACTTATCAAACTCTGTGAAAATTCTGCTATACTGGTTTCATCTTGCATTACCATTCTATCGAACTGCCTCTTTAACACCTGTGCCCTTGCTTTTCTGACACGGTCTTCACCTATGCTCATCTGTTGGATGGTTTTCCATGCCTCCTTCGATGTCTCTTTCTCAGCTATTGCCATGATGACTGAATCCGGGACTGCTTGTGAGATTGCAGCAAGGGCACCCTGATCCTTCTCTTTGTCAACAGGTTCACTACCCTCTACAGCATCCCATACACCCAAAGCCCTCAGAATTATCCTCATTTTTACTGCCCACAGCCCATAGTTTGAGTCGTTTAACAATGGGTACTGAATTGGTACACTAGCTCTTGTGATTGAGCCAGATTGTGTTTTCTCTCCCTCTTTATTTGCCATGGTCCAGTAACCTTGCTCTGATACCAAATGTTGGATTTAAAACTCAATCACTCAAAAGTATTTTTCTAAGTTCAAAAGAGTTAGAGAACAAAAGGAAGAACAGATTTTTTGTGGTGCAAAAACAACAGCACCGTTTTCAGCATTTTCTCATTCTTTTATTCCTTACTTAGAGTTTAAACATAGCAACAAATATTTCTAATACATTTCTTAACTACTATATCAAGTGGTTTCTAATTTTCCTCTTGCTTAACAAAAAAAACACAAAACACATAATCAGAAACTAAATATATATCGTATCCTAAATCTCTTTATTTCCTTCAAAACTTAGGAGCACAGAGATGGGTGACCTCTGCCCTGTCTTGCGTCCCAGCTGGCACAGCAACCTTCAGCTGGCACAACAACTTACCCCTCACATTGCTAAATAAATTGTGATGAATTTTACAAGAATATAGCCATGAAATACATATTTTAAAATGAGATATTGCCGCCAATGAAAGGCAAGGATTCAGCACCATCGCCACCATCATTCTGGATAATAAAATAAGCTGATTAGAAACAGTAGTAGTAATGAAAACACTTCCTGTTTTATATATGTCATGTTGTTTATTTAATGTTGGCTTCTTGCACTAACATGTATTTTTCTATGTACTTCATGGAGCATCTATTTGGTATAACTGTTAAGAAAAATATAATAAAAACATAGAGAAATATACTGTCTGAAGGGAAGATAGGAGCTCATCAAGGCCACTGATTGACAAATTATCGATACCATGATAAGAGCTTGAGCTGGTGTGATCAGCAACAATGTCATCTGTGCCAGAGCTCTCCCAACCAAATTCACTATCCCCTTGTGTTACAGGGTGAATCTCCATGCCACTCACAATACCGGTGTGACCAGCACTGTTGCCACCACAACTGCTGCTTTGCCTTGTATCAGCATTTTCTGTTCCAATTGTTGTTTGAATGTTATTCGCAGGATCCTCATTAACCTCTTCCAGCGACTTTTGGCGCCTAGCCACATGTTTCCAAATAAGACTAAGCTCTTTGAACCGTACTGGCTTAATGAGGTAGTCGCATGTCCCATGCATAACTCCTTTCATGACAGACTCTTTTGTGTCATTTGCTGATAACACTGTTACAAAGTAGTAAACTACCGGTTATGATGCAATGTGGTCACGCGCATGCTTCTCAAAAAGGGGCGTAATTTTTTATCCCTCCGTCGGATCGAGCTGAAATTTTGACAAAACTCCACAGCTCAAAGCCCGAAATGAAACAATCTATGATTCATTTCGCCCATTTTTCGGGCTCGGATTCGCGATCCGAATCCTCCTTCATGGACTTTTGGACATTTCTTTACAATTTTTAGAGTTTTTAGGGTCTTTTAGCATTTTTTATGTATTTTCTGTCTTTTAGAGATTGGTATTTTTCTATTTAAAGTTGGTCGTGTCTTTTGGCAAAGAACAGTTTTTTATGTATCAGTTTTTATCAAAGAATTGAGAATCTGTGTGATCTCAGAAATAAATCTCTCTTTCCATTATTTATCCAATTTTTTTATCGTTTCGTGCATGAGGTTATGAGACTTTTCTTAATGTTCAAATATGTCCCATTCATATGTTATAAATATTCAATTTTAAGAACGGCTCTGTTACTTAATTAATCCAAAAGTACAGTTGGAAACTTGGAATTGGATACGGTAAAGTTAGTACTAAATAAAAATTATCAGTTACCAATATACAAATAATAAATATTATTTATTTGTAGCTTTTACTAAAAGGTTTCTCCGGGGTAGTGAATTAATAACGGGGCGGGTCGGGTACCCGTGGATCCGACCCGCCCGGATCCACGGGTACGGCGGGACGGGTATGCACGGGTCCGAATCCAAAACAAGTCCAATCCGACCCGTGATAAATCCGGACGGGTTCAGACGGGTCGGGTCAGATCCGTCCATTTTTTTTAATTTTTTTGAAATTTTTTCGAATTTAAAACTGCACATTATTTTAATATATATATATATATATATATATATATATATATATATATATATATATATATATATATATATATATATATATATTTTCGAATTTTTCTGTTTTTTTTATTTTGTTGTATTTTTTTTAATTTTTTTGAATTATTTTGAATTTTCCACGGATCCACGGGTCGGGCACGGGCGGATCTAGGCACGGGTCCAAACGAGTTTGGAAGATTTGGGGCCAATCTGACGCGTGCTAGATCCGTGGATCCGAGATCCACGAGTCGGGTCAGATCTGGGCACGGGTACGGATCGGGCACGGACGGGTCCACGGGCGGGTAGACCCGCCCGGATATTTTGAGAACTCTACTCTAGGGATATAATTCAATAATTTACAAATGTTGTTATCCATTTTTGCTCCACAAAGTACCTTTTTGAACCACAAAATTACTATTTTGGTACATTAGTTTTGCATCCAACTCTTGGAGGTAATGAGCTTTAGTTTAACAGATAATTTTTATTCCCGAAAATGTCCCTGTTGGTACGGATAAATTGCTATATATACTACCTACTAAATGATCCTTCTCTCCAAAATGGAAATTTATGATAGATTTTTTCCATCATATCTCACCAAAACTTGTCCCAGCATATATTGTGCTCTCGAATGCTCGCATGATGCACTAGAAACTACTCTGATTCATGAAGTGTTTTAATTCTTTTGCTAATGCAATGTGTTTTGGTTTATCCAAAATGTTTGAGAAGCTAATATTTTTTTGTATCTTTAAATTCAAATTTAAACCATTGAAAAGATTTATTACAAGAAAGCATGATTAGTTGCAATATCAAACGAGAGCATGATTTTGGCAAATATGAAGGTACATTGCCTATTCGTGATCTCTTTAATCAAACAAGGTTGAAATGAAGGTGATAAAAAGAAACTGGAACCAAAATTTGCTGGCTTCACCCAATACCCAACATGGAGCTAAACCCATTTGCATGACAGCCATCATGTAATGTGTCTGGTTATAAATATAAAAAAAAACTATTCATGTCAAGGAATGGTTAGGTTTTGGGTAACTTGTTTTATCCATGTTCTGTCAATTTGGAAGAAATTTCAGCTTAATGAAAACAATAGCAGTATTATTCATGCAAGTTTGTGTGTGTAGGGGTGTTGGAAGACCAATTAAGAAGATTTTCTTACTGATAACTGGAATTTCCAGTTGGATTCCAGCGATTTCGAGAAGTTTGAACCCATCAATGTTAGGCATATGCACATCAGTGATGACGAGGTCGATCTCATCCTTATTCTCCTTTATCATTTTTAGAGCTTCAACTGCATTTGTAAAGCATGTAACTGGGAAAAAAAAATGAAATGATATATATTAGAGTTGCATAAAATAACAATTTTTTATGTTTGATTTATAAGAAAAACAAGAATGATTCCGACATTGGTGATTGAAGAGATCCAACATGTTGATAGGAACCATGAAGAGGAATCTGGAAGTTCGCTTACAGGATTTGAGGTCGAAGAAATGGGGCATGAGATTAGTGTTTTCTGATATGTGTTTGCAAATTACATACTTTATAGAGGTGTCATTGCTACTGTGTGTATTTGAATTTGGTGACTGGAAGTTGTTGTGCTGAGTTTGTGACTGATAGAAGTGTCCAGAGCGATGGTCTCAGTTCTGATCATATTTGGATATGTTTATATGAGTCAGTTATATGGATTGATATATAGGTATAGGGTGCCGGTACGATAGTGGTACCGGTGTTGCAATTTTTAGATAAGATAGCTTGTAGTGTTGAGATGTTGGATAGAGGAGTGATATGGTTTATAAATAGGGGCAGAGACAGGATTTTAGGTTGGAAGTGATTCATATCTAAAATATTGTCTATAAATTTTATTGGGTGGTTAGATCTGTCAATAATCATGAAAAATACTTTGAGAACACTTGAAAAAACACTGCCAATGAACTTTGTACGAAAATATTAGAGATGATGAAATCCCCCCAGTCCCCCTTGTCTCCATCCCTGTTTGTAAACTCGTATTCTTCGTTTTAGTTCTAAAATGAAAGAGGTGACGCTTCCCCATTAGTTCCACAAAAAAAGAAGAGATTTTTAAGTAAAAATTTAGAAGATACCTAAAACCAAATAACAGAGTTACTTATTCCTTTAGCAAATTAAAGAATAATCAAAACTTTAATATTTTGTTTTATACTAAACCCAATATTTGAAATCATAAATTTACATATTAGATATAAGTGCAGATATGTCCATAAATTTAATTAAATTATTTTTTAAAGAAAAAAGCTAAGAAAATATTAAACCCTCGTAAAAAACTGTCAAAACACACAGGGAAAATAACAAAAAGGATTCCGAATTTTACAACATATTGGAAGTTGAAATTTGACCGACTGACTGCAAAGCAGTCCTCATTTTTAAGTGATATTAGAACTTAAATTCTCAAAAAAAAAAAAATCATCAAACTCCGTGCAATAAAAGAATTTTAATTAAACTATTTTTTTGTGAATTCCCAATTAGAAATCATGTGTGATGGAACTTCTACAACGAAATTAGAATTTATGCTTGAAATAAATAAGAGACGCAATTCCTCTGATCGAAAAACTTTGCCAATAAAAAAAAGAAAAGAATCAAACCTGTTTTTGAATTTCAATAAGAAAATTCTTTGCTACAAATTCCATGAAACCTTTGCAACACAAGTACATCCACCAAAAATGTTGTGGAAAATTTGTGGAAATTTTGGAGACGGCTAATGATGGGGTCCTTTCATTTGTGGAAAATTTCTCATACGATTCAAAGCAATTGATTGCTCCCTTCTAATCCCCAAGAACAAAGAGTCGTCTTCAGTCGACTAATCATCCGAATTAAACGTTGACTAGGCGTACTACTTGCGCTCCACGCGAAAAAATTAAATTTTAAACTTCTTACAATAATAAAATTGTAATAAACCGTTTAAATAAAAAAACAAAAAAAGCAACGTCAGAATAAAAATTTGCACAAAAAGAAGCTATAGTGAAGGATCAATTAAAATTAGAGCATCATGAGTCATATTGGAACTAAATTAGAGCATCAATTAAAAAAATACTACAATCAATTTCCGACGCGAAGGAAATAAAATTTAAAAAGATAAAAATAGTGATTTTACTACAGCGATGAACAGTGAAAACACTGTTCATTCACCGTGGAAATGAACAGTGGCGGCCGATGAGACATGAGTATATAAAAAAAGTAAAACATTGTTCATTCATGTGGTATGCGTCAATCGCCATGCGTCATGCGTCTTGCGTCATGCGGCTTGCATCAAGCGTCATGCGTCTCACGTCATGCATCATGCATCATGGGTCATGCATTATGTGTCACGCGTCATGCATCATGCGTCATGCGTCATGCATCATGCGTCATGCGTCATGCGTCGTGCGTCATGTGTCATCCGTCATTTCTCATGTGTCATGCGTCATGCGCCATGCGACATGCGTCATCGTCATGCCTCATGCGTCTTGCATCATGCGTCTTGCATCATGCGTCATGCGTCATTCCTCTAACGTCTTGCGACTTGCAGCGTCATGCGTCATGCGTAATGTACTGTCATTCGTCATGCGTCATGCGTCATTTGTAATGTACTGTCATTCGTCATGCATCATGCGTCATGCTTCATACGCCATGCGTCATGCGCAATGCGACATGCGTCAAGCGTCATGAGACCCGCTATAATAGACAAGTCTATTATAACTCAACTAAATATGAATAATAAAATTGATATCAATAGTTTGTATCAAACGTGGTATCTACGAAACATTATCCATAGTGATATGCATGTTAACGCATATGATATAGATGGCATATGTAAGATAAATCTTTTGGAAGAAATTTCACAACGCACAAATTAGATAAATTGTTATATCATTTTAGCTGAAAATAATAAGATATTATAAAACTTTATGATTTATTGAATTATATATGTCAAATAAATGAAGAACTAAAGAAACTAGAATCTAATACCGAATATGTGGTACATATACAATTAAAGTTTATTTGTTTTTAGTCCAAGGAAAAAACATTGACCAAAGAAAAAAAACACATCAATTAGGAGAGAATAGTCTACCAGCTTAATAAAATCTTTGCTTTCCGTCCCAATTTTCCAAATTCCACTTGTCTATATATAGCAAAAACAGGAGTGTATTAGCAACATAAATAAGAAGGTTATCACTAATTGAAGATATGGCAATAAGAGCTCTTCCGATTCTTAGCATTCTTTTCCTACTTTGCACTAGCTCTATCTTACTGTCTTGTACAGAGGCCGCACGAACCCTAGAAGAAAGCAAGGATGGTAATGATCTCTCTTATCAATCTCCAGTGTTTAATTTCGAATTCAATCCACATATATAATTGAAGTATTCATTCAATAAACTTTAACCCTTATTTATTATAAGTAAAATTCAATTACAATTGAGATTGATTAATTGATAGCTTAAGCTGTGATTTGGTCTCTGCATTTAATTACCAGTGTTTTCATCAATAAATAATATGTATGTACCTGCTGCGTGATTGCCCTGATGCATGAATCATTGAACTATATAATCCAGTGGAGATTAATATATATTTGGGTGTTTTTTTTCCTGAAATACCACCTATTTGCATCAACTTTTTACAAGATATACTTAGTTTAAATAATGCTTAAATAGCATATTAACTTTGGCAATTTCTTATTTGTTACCAAAACTAACATATGTAATCCATATATACTTGGCACTTTTCATGACATGCAGCAATAGGTTATGGAGGTCTAAACCCAAACATACCTGCAGCTCCAAGGACCCCACGAGGCCAACCATACACTAGACCCTGCACGAAATATTATTGTCCTCCTCCTCCAAAAAAAATGCCATAGGAGATTGGTCTCATCAGCTTAGATGAAAGAGTCTGAGGAAAGTTGCGAGGAAGTATAGATATACTTATAATTGTCAGATATATGTATGTACTTAATTATCTAATAAAGTGAACAATAAGACAAAATTGCATATGTTTGTGCCAATGAGCGAGTTATATATAACATCTTTTGTAATATGAAGAAGTCTAAGATATTTTTCTCAATAATACATATGTGTGTGTCAGTGTGTGTGTTTCCCAATGATAGCTTAATAACTGTTACAACTGTAAAAAAATAACTTAAGTTTTTTTAAATCTGATAAATAAAAATGTAATCTATACTATGCACATCTCATGTACAGTGGCGGAGCCATCTTGCTTCAGGGGTGCAGCTGAAGCCTCCTCAAATTTTTTTCAAAAATGATCATATATTTTAAAAAAATTCAAAAATGACCATATGTTTGAATTTTTTTGGCAAAAATGACCATGTAAAATAATTTTTTTCTAAGAATAACCATCATTTCGAACCCCTGGAAAAAATCGTAAATCTTGAACCCCCCCTGGCGAGAATCCTGGATCCGCCCCTGCTCCTGTACATGAAAAACTAATTGCACTAAAAAATCAAGTATTGCCAAAAAAAATCAAGCAAGTAACTTGTTTTAAAAAATATATATCTCGTATTAAAAAATATCTACTTTAGTCCTCTATGTTTTTGTGACTTATCACGGTGAATAAAATATCTTTCTTACATATTAACCGCCTATTAATTTCTTGCCTGACTGCGTTGTGGGAGTTGTTAAGACGACTCCTCAAACACTACTCAATTTCAAGAATTGCTCTTGATTTAGTGGCAAAAGAGCAACGGACTTTAAGTGGAGGTTTCAAATTCGAAATTCTTTGAAAGTCAAAGATTATTGAAGAATTTTAAGTCACTTTGATATTATTCGAAGGCAAAGACCAATCAACTATTTTTTTTTAAAAAAACTCTTCAATGTCTATTCCCGTACAAGACAGTTCCTTTGCTCAGTTTCAACACAGGTGCAAGAGAATTAATTGTGAAAAAAACTCAGAATCAGAGCCTTTGATTCAATTGCCAAAAAGTCTAAGAATTTATTTTTTATTTTTTTGAAACAAGTGGGGGTCACCCATCTCTTCAATTTCATTAAATGAAACGAAAAATTACAGAACCCAGTATCCATCAGCAGAACAAGATACGACTCTATCTCGTCCCCTAATTTTTTGATACCCATATCTTAGATATCGACGCCACCTTCCTATCTAATCCCAAAATCCATCTCACTTATTACATTTGAATTCACAATTTTGTATTGTCTCTCTAATGCAATTGAATTTATTCCCAACTGATAGTTTACTTTTAACCTCACTCTCATACAATGAATGATAGAAAGAAAACAGGGAAAAAGTCCATGTATGATTTTCTTTTTTTTTTCTTTTTCTTTTTCTTTTTCTTTTTTGAAATGAGTGAGGGAGCCCTCACCACTTCATTTATATTAAAGGAAAGTTGATAATACACTATTAATTAGAACTACTTCATTTAGACATACCTCATGCGTTTTCATATGATTCCTGAGAGATTGAGATTAAAAATAGATCAAACCAGGAACAACTTCTTGTGAGATTCAGGGGGTAAAAAGAAAATGCACCCTTGTCATTAGTTAGAGATTTGCATGATAGAAAAATACTCTTAACCGTAATGTATTTTATAATAAACTTAAGTTCAAGGACACATAATTTATACAAGATAACAAATCATAAGTTAAAAGAACTCACAGTTTTGAAGATCAGAAATTGTTAAGCGAAAGCGTTAGTTCGTCCTTTAAAAGCAGAAGCAATTAAGCGAAAACGTCAGTATCGATCTTTAAAGATTTTTTCTCAGACATGATGATGGTAACTTTAACGTGATTTTTCTCAGACATGAGGATGGTAACTTTAGAATTTTCCTTAAACCCTTTTCTGATTTTTCCTTATTTTTATTTATTCTCTCTTATTTAATCACTCCCTTTAACTGTTTCTTTTACAGTATATAAAAGTTGTGAGAGAGAGAACATAAAATAAAATGGAACAAAATAACAATTGAATCTCTAAACAGAAAGGTGCTTCTAGCGCCAAGTTTTATGAAACTCATAGCGCCCCTGCACCCATTTCCTTAATTAATTTAATTAAAAAATAGAGTCTATCCAAAAAAATTCAGAATGAGTGCTTTTATAATTTCTGAGGCAATCTTTGAGATCAAATACAATAAATATGATCCATCAAAATAGTCCATCAAAATTCGGATGAACCCTTTAGTAAATACACAAATGAACATGGTTCATATTAATTACATAAGTCATTCAGTGAATATTTATTTATACAGTAATTATTATAATTAAATATTCTGACATTGCAAGCCTAAAAATATGGGAGGATAAGGTATTATCAACCTGGATATGAACATATCCTTGATTGCAAGTGAATTTGGAGGTTGAAGGACCCTAACTGCAAGGGATGGTGGAAAAACATATTACTAAAAAATATATAGGGGTAGGGGATATAAATAAATGATCATCATTTTGGAAGATGGTTAATAGATATGAACAAATTGTGCAAATAAATAAACATGTTAAAACTGGAAAATGGTCAAAATACAAAGCTGTGGTTAGATAAGTGGGTTGGAGAAGTAAAAGTAGCAGAGATAAGTGCTAATGACTTTAGGATGTTGTCATTTAAAAGGAATCTTTCTGTTTTGCAGATAATTCTCAGATGGAGACACTGGTGTTTTCATATTTTCCTCTAAGAGAGGAACCTGATAGGGTTTTATGGCAAAATCATCCAATTAGTAAAATAAAAAATAAGGAGATATACCTTTGGTTGACCAATAGAAGGATAGTAGTTGGCAATTAAGGATACCTTGAAAAATTTAAATCTTTTTTGTGGTTGTTATATAAAAGAAAGATTTTGGTGAGGACTAATCTGAAAAAGAGAGGATGGGATTGGGATGCTCAATGGTTTACTGTGCAAATGTCGTATCAATCAATCATCTATTCTTTACATGTTCTCATATACAAGGAGTGTGGAATTGGGTCTTTAGCAGTGACACTTCTTTGATCTCCAGTATAGAAGTGCTATATATACATATCCAAAAGTGCAATACAATTCAGCAAGAAATTTTAATATTGATAAGTGTTACAGTATTATGGATATGTTGGATATCCAGAAATGATAGAGTGTTCAATGATACACCTATATTATCTACCAGATCTGTTGTGACTAAAACAAAAAATTTGCTATATTATTGGCAGGCGATTTCGATGAGCACATAAAGGAAGCAATTAAAAAATTGTTGGAGACAAGAGGAGAAACACAAGGACAGTTGGAAGATGATAGCAGACATGGAGAAGACATGAGTCTAGAGAGAGGGGCTTTGATGGTGTTCTAATGAAGATATCATCAATTTTTTTTCTGTTTTCTTTTTTTTTTTTTTTTTTTTGCTGTTATGAGCTTCTGCTCCATGTGGTTGTCAATTTAACCAACAGTCACAGTCAATGAATTGATACTTTTATTGGGAATAGGGGAATAAGATGCTTTAAATGATTTTATAGATAGAATTTTGACATCAGTACTTTGAGATGGAAGTACTAATGCAATATTATTTCTGACGATATAAGATTTTACAGGGGGTCTGGGTAAAAATGTACGATGCTTTGATATAAAGTTTCTGTTTTGTATACCCTTTCGGTTTCGTCTCGATATTGTTTTCATTGTTCATTTCCTTTAATATAAAATGAAGTGGTGAGGCGCTCCCTCACTCGTTTCAAAAAAGAAAAAGAAAATCATAACATGAACTTTTTCTATCATTCATTGTATGAGAGGGAGGTTAAAAGTAAACTATCAGTCGGGAATAAATTCAATTGCATTAGAGAGACATCACAAAATTGTGAATTCAAATGTAATAAGTGAGATGGATTTTGGGATTAGATAGGAAGGTGGCGTCTGTATCTAAGATATGAATATGAAAAAATTAGGGGACTATATAGAGTTGTATCTTGTTCTGCTGATGGATACTGGGTTCTGTAATTCTTCGTTTCAGTTAATGAAATTGAAGAGGTGGGTGACCCCCACTTGTTTCAAACAAAAAAAAAATTAGACTTTTTGGCAATTGAATCAAAGGCCCTGATTCTGAGTTTTTTTCACAATTAATTCCCTTGCACCTGTGTTGAAACTGAGCAAAGGAGCTGTCTCATACGGGAATAGACATTGAAGAGTTTTTTTTAAGAATAGTTGAGTGGTCTTTGCCTTCGAATATTATCAAAGTGACCTAAAGTTCTTCAATAATCTTTGACTTTCAAAAAAATTCGAATTTGAGACCTTCACTTAAAGTCCATTTCTCTTTTGTCACCAAATCAAGAGCAATTCTTGACATTGAATAGTGTTTGAGGAGTCGTCATAACAACTCCCACAACGCAGTCAGGCAAGAAATTAATAGGCGGTTAATATGTAAGAAAGATATTTTATTCACCGTGATAATCACAAAAACATTGAGGGCTAAAGTAGAGATTTTTTTAATACGAGATAATTAATTTTTTTTAAAACAAGATGCTTGCTTGATATTTTTGGCAATACTTGATTTTTTTTTTAGTGCAATTAGTTTTTCATGTACATGAGATGTGCATAGTATAGATTACATTTTTATTTATCAGATTTAAAAAATTTAAGTTACTTTTTTACAGTTGTCATAGTTATTAAGCTATCATTAATGGATCCCACCATAGAAAAGATGCTCGCAGTGAAACACACACACACACTGACACACATATATGTATTATTGAGAAAAATATCTTAAACTTTTCCATGTTACAAAAGATGTTATATATAACTCGCTCATTGGCACAAACATATGCATTTTTGTCTTATTGTTCACTGTATTAGGTAATTAAGGACATACATAAATCTGACAATTATAAGTACATATATCTATACTTCCTCGCAACTTTCCTCAGACTCTTTCATCTAAGCTGAGACCAATCTCCTATGGCTTTTCTTTTGGAGGAGAACAATAATATTTCTTGCAGGGTCCGTATGGTTGGCCTCGTGGGGCACTTGGAGTTATAACTACAGGTCTGTTTGGGTTTAGAAATCCAATACCCCTTGCTGCATGTCATGAAAAGTGCCAAGTATGGATTATGTTAGCTATCAATTAATCAATCTCAATTGTAATTGAATTTTACTTATTTAAGGGTTAAAGTTTATTGAATGAATACTTCAATTATATATGTGGATTGAATTCGAAATTAAACACTGAAGATTGATAAGAGAGATCATTACCATCCTTGCTTTCTTCTAGGGTTCGTGCGGCCTTTGTACAAGGCAGTAAGATAGAGCTAGTACAAAGTAAGAAAAGAATGCTAAGAATCGGAAGAGCTCTTAGTGCCATATCTTCAATTACTGATAACCTTCTTATTTATGTTGCTGATACACTCTTGTTGTTGCTATATATAGACAAGTGGAATTTGGAAAATTGAGAGAGAAAGCAAAGATTTTATTAAGCTGTTAGACTATTCTCTCCTAATTGATGTGTTTTTTTTTCTTTTGGCAATATTTTTTGCTTGGACTAAAAACAAATAAACTTCAATTGTGTATGTACCATATATTCGATATTAGATTCTACTTTTTTTAATTCTTCATTTGTTTGACATATATAATTGAAGATATATCTCAATCCTTCAATAAATCTTAAAATTTTATAATATCTTATTATTTTCAGCTAAAATTATATAACAATTTATTTAATTTGTGCGTTGCAAGCTTTTAAATAGCGGTTTTTGGAGCTATAACGCAAGATATATTGAAAAATGCGGTTTTAGCGGTTTTTGGCGATATAGCGGTTTTAGCGGCCGATAAAGCGGACACGATTTAGCGTTTTAGCGGTGATATAGCGGTTTTAGTGGTGATATAGTTGTTTTTGCTGTTTAATTGTTATTTTTTTAGCAAATCAAGTTTTAGGTGACTTTTTCATTTTTTTCTTTATGCTTCTAAACTACTAATATACTTGTTAATGAATTATTCAATATAGAGCATGGCTAAAATAATATGCATAGTACACCACATTTCGTACTATGCGGTCATTTATATTTAATTTGGTCATTAAATTGATATTTAAGTTGCTCAATAAATTCTTCATATCAAAATCTTTTAGGAAATAAAATTTTGTAATTTTTAGAGCATTCTTGTTATTTTTTAAAAACAGTCCAGAAATGGCACTTTTGTAGTTAAATCTGGACTATTTTTTAAAAAATATTTAAAAAATAGCAAGAAAGCTCTAAAAATCACAAAATTTGATTTCCTACAATATTTTCATATGAAGAATTTATTGAGCAACTTAAATCTCAATTTATTGACCTATATATATATGCATAGTACGAAATGGGGTGTACTATGCATATTATTTTAGCCATGCTCATTCAATATATTATTCTTTGAAAATATATTTTGTGAACAAATTACTATTATATGCTATAATTAAGCATACAAATTATATTATTATAATTTTTACTTAATATCATTTGAAATAAAGTAATATGATATAAATATCGATATGGTAGTTGATAACAAATTATTATTATATGTTATTATTAAGCATATAAATTATATTAATTATAATTTAAACTTAATATCATTTGAAATAAAATAGTATGTTATAAATATCTATATGGTAGTTGATAACAAATTACTATTATATGTTATTATTAAGCATAAAAATTGTATTAATTATAATTTATACTTAATATCATTTGAAATAAATTTATATGATATTAAATATCGATATGGTAGTTTATCGACCGTTTTATCACCGATAAAACGCTAAACGCTAAATCACTCCTCCACTACTAAACCGCGCGAACCGCTATTTTAAACCTTGGTGCGTTGTGAAATTTCTTCCAAAAGATTTATCTTACATATGCCATCTATATCTATATGCGTTAACATGCATATCACTATACCGTTTTTACAAATATGTTATTTTTTTTATTAAAATCTCCTACATTGACCTCAAGTCAAAAGAATGTTTCATTGGAATTGACGTTTTGGCTTGGCACATTCTTGGATTATTCACAATGGAAGAACTTTTCTTACTTGAAAGTGAGATTACATTTTATTTTATTTTATTAGCTGACTGAACTCATTGAACTTGCTCTCCTCCAGATATGAGTAGCAACCGATTGGTATGAATTTTTTTCTTGAGAGTAAGATTTTTAAATTGCTGGTCGAAAGAGAGATTATAGTTGGTTGACTATACATTGAATTTTCTCTCTTCATATAAGGTTGGCAAAGGGATTGGTCCTTGTTTTTCAATCTAGTAGTGAAATTTATTTTCAAACAAACACCTCTTGTCTTTTTTAAAAAAAAATTAGAATCACTTGTTTAGTAGTTGTTATGTTTTGTAATGGTTTAAGTTGATAGTTGATTGTGTCTTCATGTCAATTAAAGATACCGGATCAGTTATGGTTCACAAGGGACTAGCATAAGAAATGTTATCACTTTATAAGTTATAACTTCCTATTTCAGAAACAAGAAGTGTTGGGAGAAATAATATTGGAAAATGGAGGGATTTGAATGGGTTGTTAACCATGGTTGTTGGTTCGAGAAGATGGATTGAGCTGGTTGTGCTGGTTCGAGGGTTTTATTTTAGGTCAATTTTTAATCTCGATTGTTTACAAGCAACCGGTGATAAAAGATACTATTGTCTTTTTTAAGATGCAACCGAAGATAAAAACAATTAATATCGGATTTTTGTCAAAAACGACGAAAATTGAAGATTCAATGCTGGATTTTACCAAGCAACCGGAGACAAAAATTACTTTGCCGGATGCCAATTAATATCTCCGGTTAAATGTCAGATTTAATGCCGGTGTTTTTCTAACTATCGTTGGTGAAAATATTATTGTTTTTAAAATAAAATTATGGTATTTTATCACCACATTTTTACTAAATAACTAGCATTAAGTTTTCCTACAAATATCGGAAATGCCCCTGACGTTTTAGAATTCACATCTGGTGAAGTATTTCATGAAGTGAAGTAGTAATCGGATGGTTTACAAAATTTCGAGATTTGTACGCATGAATCTCAAAGTTGTGTAAATCATTTGATTACTACTTTACTTTGTGAAGTATTCCCGAGGATACTGATTCGACGTTTTAATGTCCCTGACATTAAGTTTTGTTTTCCTACAAATATTAAAAGGTATAAAGTTCAATGTCTTCAGTCAACCAATCCAGCCAATTATAATCTCATTTTCGATTAAAGCAAGTTGTAGATATTATTCAAGTATTGCCAACAATTCAAGAATATCCCATAACCATAAAAAAATTCCTGCTGGAACATAAGACTTGAGGTCAACAAAGGAGATATTATTTGGAAAATAAGAATGTATTGTGCATAAGAAGTATACCTATACATACAACATAAGATCGTAATGGACATAGCATATTTATGTCGAATATTTCCAAAAGGTTACAAAATTACGATAAAAAGAATTCTAATGGATATTGGTTTAAATAGGAAAATTTGTAGGGCTACTAATATAATTTTTATAGATTTATATACTAAACGGTAAACTTACAACTTCAGTTAAACAATTCAATTAATGCATAAGATGAATTTAATTTGAATTCTCACCGCTGTGCTTATTTAGAGGATAATGAAGCCCAACCGTTGAATATATATATATATATATATATATATATATATATATACTTAAGTAGATAAAATTTTGAAAAGTAAAATTTAATATTGAATGTGTGATGTATATTATTTGAACAGGCGGTCTCATATGCTACAATAAAATACTGACCAAGTATTCAGCACCTGTGCGTCGACCATAAATAATAATAATAATAATAAGAAGAAGAAGAAGAAGAAGAAGAAAAGTTATTTCAGTACTTAGAGTCTTGTAACTCATATTCGTATTCCACATAAGACAAACAAATTAAATTTCCATTTTTTGAATTTCATATCTACGTTAGGCGTACATGATTCTGGGTGATAAGAATCAAGTCTCAAGCTCATAAGATTCAAGTCTATTAAAAACAAAACAAAAAAGGTCAGAAGATTGTGTCTCATTAAACCTTACAGGTGGGACCCAGAATTACCATCAACACAAGAGAAAACAAATTAGTATCAATACCAGAGTTGCTATTATCATCATTTGAGGCAGCGATATCAACAAAAAATGTATTAGTTTCAACATCAAAGTGGTAGTATCATCACTTGAAACAGTGACATCAACACCAAAGAAATTAGTATCAACAACAAATTTGGTAGTATCACCACTTGTCGCATCGATATCAACATCAAAGAAATTAGTATCAACACCACTTGAGACAGCAATATCAACACACATGAATTTGTATCAACAGCAAATGTGTTAGTATGACCATCAGAGGAGTTAGTATGACCATAACCTTAGTTAGTATGCACACCTATTTTATTTAGTATGCACATCATTTCTGTAAAAAACAGACTTGAAACAGTGAAAAAAGGACTTGAAACGACTAGTGCGAACACATATTTTATTTAGTCTAGACATCTTTCTTATTTAGTCTGAACATCTTTTTTATTTTGTTTGTGCCTCATTTTTGTGCAGAACTGACTTGAAATAGTGCAAAAACAGACCTGAAATAACTAGTCTGAACATCTATTTTATTAGTTTGAACACCTCTTGTATTTAGTCTAAACACATGTTGTATTTAGTTTAAACATTTGTTGTATTTAGTCTGAACACCTGTTGTATTTAGTCTAATATAGATAGTATGATCATATCTTAGTTAGTATGAGCACAAAATAACGTTTGATATTCAAACGGATGTAACTTTTGACTCGTAACTCTGATTCGGCGTATGAGCACTTTTCGAAAATGACACAACACAACGACACATTTTATGGGGATGTAACCCCGTAATGATGCTCTTTTGACCCCGAAAAAATGCTTCTAAAGCTTGCAACTAACATTTTTTTTAGTTTTCTCCATTTTTTCTCAATTTTTTTCTAAAAAATGCTTCAAAATATTGCAAAACATATTTGAAACAGCTAGTATGAAAACATGTTATATTTAGTATGAACATTTTTTTATTTAGTCTGCACTACATGAATTCTGTGCAAAACATACATGAAACAGTACAAAAAAAGACTTGAAACAACTAGTATGAACACCTCTTTCAACTAATTTGAACACCTATTTTATTTAGTCTGAACACCTGTTTTATTTAGTATGAACACTGTTTCGTTCAGTTTGTGTCTCATTTGTGCAAAACATATTTGAAACAACTAGTATGAATATATATTTTATTTAGTCTCAACACATTTTTATTTAGTCTCAACACATGTTTTATTAGTTTGTGTCTCATATTTTGTGCATAATTGACTTGAAGAAGGGCAAATTGAAAAACTAGTCTTAACACATTTTTTATTTATTCTGAACACTTGTTTTATTCAGTATCCATCCATGCATTTTTTATGGAAAGCATTCTTAATAGTGTGTAGTGCGGAAACGTTCAGAATAATGCGCGCAGTTCAACTTTTCATTTTTTGACCGCTTTGATTGTTTGACTTTTCGCATATAGAATCGCTTTGACTGTTTGACATTCTATTTTTAGAAAGTTAGTGTATTGTTAGTCAATTTCTAATAATAATAATAATATACGCAATACTTTGAAATAATAAATAGTATATCACATTTGGGATGCAATTGAAAAACGTTTGGAGATTGAGATCTATTGGTGCAAATAATGTACTTCCATATATATTATAAGTGGCTACAAATGGAGTAAGAAAACCACCACACACCCCCCCCCCCCCCCCCCTACAAAATTAAAAAATGGAAGCTTCTTGGATTATTCCAAAGAGAAAATATATTGACAAAGAAAACATTAATTAGGAGAGAATAGTCTACGAATATTGAAAATTCTTTATTCCCCAAATTCCCCTTTTCTATATATAGCAGGTTAAAATCTACCATCAACATATGTATACGAAGGTTAAGTAATTGCAGATATGGCAGTTAGAACTCTTGCATTTCTCTGCATTATCTTCCTTTGTTGCACTAGCTCCATGTTACTGCCTTATACAGAGGCCATCCGGACCTTGGCCGAGACTAGCAAGGATGGCTGTAATATATTTCTCTCTTCTTAATCTCTTGTGTTTTCAAATTCAATTCACATGATTGAAATGTTCTTGTTTCAATATATATAAATTGAACCAGCTGTCTTTTTGTAATTCTCTTAATTAGGCTAAAAGTTCAAATTTTGGGTTCAATGCAAAAGGAGTTATGATAGCTAGCTGCAAATACATTATTCAGTTTGAGACATTTATAGAGGAAATAAAAAGTACAATTACAACTGACATCATTAATTGATAGAAAATTTATTTTAATTAGTAGATCTTTTCTGACATATCTGTATTTTCACTTTTCAGTCGAGATTAATTAATATACAGTATGCATTGTAAGTATTTGCCTTGATATAGGAATCATCCAACTGTATATAAAAGTCGTGACTAATTCCTTTTGCATATATGCATGAACTTCCTATTAGATATGACTTAGTTTAATGATCAATTCTTAAAGAGAAAATCTATTCTGACAAGTCCTGATTTTCAGCCAAGAATCTAACATTATACATGCTTTCAACTTTTAATTGAATGCAGCAATCTCCTATCATGCAAAGAACCCAAACATACCTGCACGAGGCCAGCCATACATTCCACATGCACCACCATGCAGGATATATCATAATCCTAATTGTCAGCACCCCTGAAGCAAAACCATAGAAAATTGATCTCTGCAGGATAGATGAAAGAGTGGAGGAAAGCTACAATAAACAGGGGGTTTCATGTAATAAAAAAGTTGCATATAGTTGTATCGGTCAGCAAGTTAATTATAATATCTCATTGTAACATGTTAAAAATATAAGATACTTTTTCTCAAAAATATATTTGCAATATCAATGCATTTGTATCGATCAGCAAGTTATGGATATATAAAGCAAGTTTTATACAACTTTTTTGCAATAGGAAGTAGTATATTCAATTCAAACATGTCTACTTGATTTATAGGATGATTTTAAAGATTTGATTGAACGAAATGCAATCAAAAGCAAAGAAATATGCACTGCGTCAAGGGGAAAAAGGAACTTAATTGCCGGACTCTAAATTGATCCTGTACCTTACCTTGAATATAAATTTCACTAATAGATTGAAAACCTTATCTAAGGAGAGAAAGTTCAATGTTCAGTCAACATTCCAACAAATTAAAATCTCGCTTTCAATTTAAGATCTAGTTTAGTTTCACTAGCAGAGAAAAAACTCCAACCAAGCCCTTGTCACTTATTTCAGAGGAGAGAGTTCTTGTATTGTGAATTAATAATTCAAGAATACACTACTACAAAAATGACTTTCAATATCGAAGATTAAAGAGTCTTTTGCATTCTTTTTTTATTTATTGCTCTTAGGCTTATAACACATACAAACAAAATAGAAAATAAACTTGAAAAAACTCCTCAAAACAGTTCCTGACGGAACTTGAACTCCAGACCTCCCTCATATGGAGGTTTTGTGTCTCACCACTACACTAGATAGTATTTGGCAAAGGATCTTTTATATCTACTGGAGGGGAATGTTGTAGGAAAGGGTTGTTAAAGGCAGAAAGCAACTGATATTAAAACATGAGAATTTTATGTCCGTTGTACAAATGACTCGCTATTAGAGATCACCTTTAATAGTTGTTATTTTAAAGACCCGATATAAAATGTCACATTTTATAACTGTTTTTTCAAAGACCATATATAAAAGCTCACCTTTTATAGTTGCTCTTTAAAGACCCGGTATTAAAAGTGAAGAAAAAATCGATTACAACAGGTGTAGATATATCATATAAGTCACATGTCATCAGCATGAATTTTCTCCTTAACAAGCATATATATATATATATATATATAGGCAAGGATCAGAAGGTCCTTCCCTATCTAGAAAGGAAAACTTGATAATAAGATCAAAAAATGGCAATGAAAACACTTTCCCTGTTTTGTATACTCTTCTTATTTATAAATGCCTCGTGCATGTTTTATTCTACAACAGCCACTCGAACCCTGGTAGAGGATAAATCTAGTAAGTGTATATTACTATTTTTGGAAGCAATGATAAGGTCAAAACTTATATAGAATAAGAAGAAACCCATGCCTGATAACGTTGCATGGAGTTGAT
The DNA here is from genome assembly GCA_964058865.1 of Eleocharis quinqueflora. NCBI lineage: Eukaryota > Viridiplantae > Streptophyta > Magnoliopsida > Poales > Cyperaceae > Eleocharis > Eleocharis quinqueflora. Next base: position 28,484 of record CAXKVX010003163.1, read on the forward strand.
TATCATATACAATTTGATAACATGCCAGACATGCATATTCGAGCATATATTATCTCCGCTTGTAGTATATATGGCCTAGTTGTATCTTGTTTATATACTATTATGAGAATAATGACCGCTAACAAGTGCACTTTATCATGCAGCATCACTTGTTGACAGAGCTACAGTTCTATGATAGCTTTCTACATGCGAAAATAAAAGTTTGGCAACAAGCGTAAAAATTAATAAGAAACAACCAGAAACGAAAAGTACAAGTACTACCACATGCATGCAGTCTGTCAAAGCTCTAAATGACTCAATAGTATCACAACCTAAAGAAACTAAAATACATGTATATGGAAAACAAAATTTCATACAAGGAACTGAAAGAGATTACATCTCACAAACATATGAACTGGAATTTGTTCAGATCAAAATAAAACAGAACTCAGCACAACCTTCAAACACAGTTTATCCTATAGTAATCTGTCAGTAACTATTCCATAATTAGATTACTAACCTCCCTGATCTTCCTTTGTCCAATTCACCATTTCAGTTTTCAGTTTCCTATTTCAAATCCAAGGAACAGTAAATAAAAATGGTCGAGCTCTAACTTGACTACTATTTCCCCCCTTTGGAGTAAGAATCCCGGAGAGTAACAGTACGGTTAAAGACGAGCTTCTCAGGAGTCGAATCTGTGTCAACCGCAAAGTAGCCTGAATATATAACATAAACACAATTAGAATGACCAGAAAGTGAATTAATAAAATATAGTAAACAAAATCAACTGGTTTCTACAATATTTTGTATGATCTCAGGGACAATTGGTTATAAAATTTTGAGCAAATATAAACATCCATTCAAGAATAAAACAGCACCCCATGTATAAATCGGATCTAAAGAAAAAAAAAAACAAGAACAGCATCAAACATGACATCCAAAAAAGCATGGCTTAAGAAGAGATTTTATATATTCTTCCTCCTCTCCCTGAAACTAACCTTACAGAGACCTTATTGGCTTAATAATATATAGTAAACAAAATCAACTGGTCTCTACAATATTTTGCATGATCTCAGGGACAATTGGTTTTAAAATTCGAGCAAATATAAACATCCATTCAAGAATAAAACAGCACCCCATGTATGAATCGAATCTAAAGAAAAAAAAATAAGAACAGCATCAAACATGACATCCAAAAAAGCATGGATTAAGAATAGATTTTATATATGCTTCCTCCTCTCCCTGAAACTAACCTTATAGAGACCCTATTGGATCCTTCACTATTCTCATTTTCTAAGGTATCCAAATCTTGGGCACCTACAGTATCTCAAATTTTGGCAGTGCTAAAGAAAGAACATCTCCTATGTTCAAAAAAAGGACAAATTACCTAGCCTTTCAAATTGAAACTTGTCGCCCTGAACTGCTTTGGCAAGAGATGGCACGGCATAACACCCCTGTATCACTTCCTTGGAATTTGGATTTAAATCTGAGAGCCAATCCTCCAGCTCGCCTGGATTCTGATAACAAAAGATATAACCATTTGAAGTTCACAAATCCTCAGAAACTAAGATAGCAAGGAGATAAAAAAGAATTAAGAAATAGTAACAGAACTGACCTCAGATAGGAATAGCTTGTCAAATAATCTGACATCAACCTTAAGGGGCTCTAACCCAGGAGATGGCTCAGCAACCCAGTGAAGAACACCCTGAATAAATAAATAAATAAATCAAGTTCTAATTGGACCTGATAGAGAACACCAATAAACCATCAAATGGGAGAGGAAACTAAATCAAATGATGTGTGAACAATTAAAATTTCCTATGAATCATTTCTTTAACAAAGTTGAAACAGAAGAAAGAAAGAAAGAACAAAAGACCAACTAAAGGAGGGGCAACAATGCCAACATGTTGTCAACCAGGTGCCAGTAACATCACACTTAGTTATCCGTTGCATGTAATCCATCTTTATAGCATAAATTGCAGTTGTGCAACATTGTGTTGTTCATAACGACAACATATCATCATCCAAAGGAATCTAACAAAACAAAAAGGTTATCAAGGACAACAGGAAAGACATGTTAAGGAATATACCTTGGGTTTGGTGCTTTTCAAAGGATCATATTCAGCACGTATTTCTATAATATCTTCAGGGTCATCACCAGTTACGACGGCAATGCACTTTATTGGAAAAGCATATCTGCATCAAACCGAAACCACATATACGTATACTTATATCAGAAGCTTGCATGGACCATCAAGACAAAAAAAATAGTCAAATTAGGTATAGGAATTCACTTACCTGAGAAGCACAGTTTTACCAGGAGCAAGACCATAAAAATCCTTTGAATCCTTCAGGCGGAAATCAGATCTTTCAATATACACAATCCTTGAAAAAGGAACCTGAATCATGAAATTCATTAATAACTTAATAAAACATTTATGCTATACTAAAGCAACATACTACATACGCTTTCTCTGGAAACATACAAAAAAAAACTAACATACATCGAAAACATTATTTATGGCAAACATTTATTAGCATTCATTTGCGTGCAAACAGCTATTCTTAAATTCGGAAGTGCTATATTCATTCGCTGCTATATTGACACTGATAATGATGTCATCACAACTTGGGGAATGTTTTTAGTGAAGATATGATATGTGCTTCACCATCTACGGAAATTGTAGCACGCGCATCAGCTTTCGATCAGAGCCGTTGCTTGTCACATCACATTGATTGCAAACCCATAGAGCACGGCCTAATCCAAGGCAAGGGTTTTATAACACCAAATTGTCTCCACTAGATCTAGATTGGATGGATAGGATTTTTAGTTTTTTACCAACGAAGATCAAAGGATAATTCTAGCACAGGGAGGACCAACTGTTACTACTATCATAACTGCAATAACAGTTGTACAACATCAATTGTGCACCTTGTAATATGAGGCAGCATCATCAGCAGGTGCATCAGGCCACATCTTTGCATCAAGATGTAGCACCTTATCATCTTCAAGATTCATAATTATAACCTTCCAAATTAGGGGAAAAAATATTACCATCCCTCAAAAAGGCTTAAGAGTAAAAAAAAAAGTAAACATAAAAACTAAACAAACCTTGACAGGGTTTATCACCACCATGGCACGTGATGCAGTTTTGTTCAACTCCTCCCGAATATGGTACTCAAGGCGGTCAATGCGGATCAGACTGTTATCACTGTAATTAATCAAAGACAAAAGTCATACAAGGATTTTATCCAGCACGGAACTTTTTTAGGGCAAACCCCCCCCCCCCCCCCCCCAAATGGTTGTCACAAGTTGCATAATATTGTATGTTTGGTTAGCTCTAACAATAACAATGGTATAAATGCCCTCCCTCATTGTTCACCAATCAATTTAAACTTAGTTTGTGTTATTAAAAAACAAAATTCACTATTGTTCTAATTATTTAGTGCAGTCATAGAATTTTGAGAAGTAAATTGTATTTGTTATTAAGCAAATCATAGCTGCTTACAAGCATTGCCAAGCAAATTACCTTCAAAATATAGGAGATTACTTATTTGATTATCAAATTCAGGTTATATTAAAAACATAGATATGCTAAAATGAAAATTAACATTTATTTGTCAATTTTTTTAACGAAGGCCTAAAATACTTTCATCATTGGTTGAAGATTGATTTGTCTTGTTTTAATTTTTTTTATTTCATTGATAATTACAGAGTAATCATTGGCAATGAAAATTGACAAGACTAGACTATCTTATATATTAAGAGTATCATGTTTAATTAATATCAGATTTTCTAATATAATAAGTTATGAAAAAGATCGATCAGATGATGTAATAGATTATTTTGCTAGATGAAAAATAGACAAGTCTCGCTTCTCCAATATTATTTTAGCAATAAAGTTATAATATATAATATCAGGTTCCCAGAGTTCAATTAAAAACCTTTTATTATGATTGAAATTGTCAATGATATAAAATAAATCATTGTTTTAATACTTCTATTGGCCCCCTCAATGATGTTCCATATGAACTCTCATGAAAAAGAAAGATAATTTGTATAAAAAAGGAAAGAAAAAGAAACAAACTTGGGGAAAAAGAAAAGTTCACTTTAGAATCTCCTAAACAAAATAATATTTATCATTTCACCATAATCCCAGCATGATGGTAGGCTGTTATTTTCAGAAAACCTCAAAATGTTATTTTAAAAGATGCAAACAAAGTTACTAAAATAATTTTAGAACCTTCTAGTGATGCCAATTCCACGAATGAAAGAATTGATGGCAGTGGCAGATACGCCTCTTCGACGCAAACCCGCTAGTGTCAACAACCGAGGATCATCCCAGCCATCGACCCATTTCTCTGTCACTAACCGGTTCAGCTGTAGCAAAGTCAGGAATAGCACATCATTTGAAAGAAAACAAATCAAAGCATTTCTTTTTGTTCTTTATGATAAAGGATTCAGCATATGTACCTTTCTTTTTGACATGACAGTGTTTGAGATATTCAACCGAGAATACTCCCATACATACGGCTGATAGAGGCCGAGTGCTACTAATAACCAATAGTAGGAGGGACGTCTTATCTCAAATTCGAGAGTACAAAGCTGCAATAGTTAAAATAACAAAAGAACCATTACAAGACAGGTTTCCAGGTATTACAGTACTAAAACATTTATATACAACTTTAGATCAGGGTGTGCAAGTCCTAACTTCCATTTCAGTGTGCGTTGTTGGGTAGTGGTCACCTGATATTAAGTACAGACCTGCAGAGTTCTTTTTTGTCTTAATTTCATATTTATCCTTCAACTCCTTTTTCATTTCATATTTCCCCCTCTGCTCTTTCAAATATCATATATCTCCCTAAACTCTTTCAATTATTTCATATTTACCCATCTGTTAACATTAACACACTAACTGTAGTTAAATAGTCGTTAGTTCTTAATTTAGTTGAGGTCAAACAATTAATGAACTAAAACATCCGAGATTTAATATTTAAAATAATTTTATTTTTAATATTTCATCACCCTTTATTGCTCAACAAAAACAACAAAGCCTTTAGTCCCAAACAAGTTGGACTGGAGTAGGCTAGAAATGAAACCCGGTCGAAGTTTTCACCCTTTATTGTTACAGTAAAATAATTTCAATCGTTCTGAAGCATTTCTAGCATCTCTCTCTTCCTTGCGCCTTCTCCTACCTGAGCCTAATCTCTCTCTCTCTAGCACCTTCGTTACAATAATACAATCTCCTTTTATCATCTTGACGGACAAAAGAAGGCAGTTTATTGGAATAGCTTCAATTATTGTCTCTTTTATTGATCTATTCCATAAAAAACAAAGTCATGCGAAATTAAACTGAAAGAAAAAATGCTATTTTTCTTCCAATTAAGTGCCAGTTTGACATAATTTAATATACTTGGTGTTCACTGGACTTTTAGTTCAAGTTCTTGCCATACATTAATAATCAATTAGCCTTGGCTAAATGATTATTAATATACTTTAACAGTATCTACCTAGATATTCAGAGTTTTGCATCGCATTGATCCATGTTAAGAGATTCCTGAAATCAAACGGATGATATAAACCTAAAGAAAATTTGCCATGTGGCACTATCGACCATTTCATGCACTACTTCATATTTCGCATTGTAAGGCATATGAAAGGCAGCAAAGTGGAAGAAACATAGGCAACAGATGATAGATCAAGCGAGAATGAATTACAAGGGAGAGAGCCGCTGGAGCATTGTGCAAACGGATTACTCTGTCTCTGTAGGTGTTGACTATATTTAAATTGTAGTGGAACAATGAGAATATTACAGGGGTATATTGGTCCACTAACTTTTGAACCCAAATAAATTAAGAATAAAAAAAGTGGAAGGGTAAATATGACATGAGAGAAAGAGAAGAGTTGTACGGTAAATACGATATTAAGGCATTGTTTCATTGTTTTACGCAAACTATAAGAGTACCAAACTACGATTATGTCCTTTCATCTTCTATGCAGACTCAAAATTACCCAACTTTCAAATTATTGAGAGTAGAGGGTAGAAAAACTAAAAGGACTAAACAAGAAGAGAACTTACTGAATGAGTAATATTTTCCAGTGAATCAACAATGCAATGAGCATAATCATAACTTGGATATATGCACCATTTGTCCCCCGCATGTGGATGAGGAGAAAACTGTTTATCAAGTTAACACACAAAAAAGAAATGTAAGCAAGAAACTTGGGAAAACTAAAGCAGCCTTAAAATATGAACTTTAGCAGCATAATCACT
>CAXKVX010003164.1:0-34004 GCA_964058865.1 Eleocharis quinqueflora
AACGTGGTAACTAGTAAGAAGTAAGAACCAATTTTGAATTAGCTTTGTGCAATGCGACAACTTTTTATTATTTTCCAATTTCACTTGAATTTTCCACTAACATGGGGAAGATCTTTTGGAGATTTTGGGTTTCATACTTTAATTGGAGACCCCACTAAAAAAACAAAGAATGTAGGTAGGTGGTCAGGAGGCCCCACCCCTCTAGAATAAATAAATAATTGATGGTACTATTTGATTGGACCCCTTAATTTTTCATCTATTTACAATTACTATCCGAGAGCAAAATTTCACAATTCTATTTGCACCACCATTCAATTTATGGAAAAGACTGCAATACTTTGTACATTATTCACCAATAAAGATATTTGAACGCACATATAAAATTTATGCCATTGTGATGCAGAAAATATATAATTTTTCAATTGTATGAGAGGTTCAAAATTCCAATTAATGAGAGATTTAATGTAAATATTGAAAAGTTGGATGGTATGATCATTTAACATTAGATATTTCAGAACTTTTCAATGGATATTTGAGTATGCAATCTCCTATACCAAGTGCATTTCTTTAGTCACAAGGTTAAAAATTTATTCTCAAATACACAATTTCTTAATAAATTAATGAATTTAATTTATCAACTAGATCAATTGAAGTGATACTTAGACTAACTATAGGACTAAAGGAAAAATGGCAATATGAAATTGTAAAATTTGATTGAAAATATCTCACAGGAGATCATATTAATTCTAACAAAAATATCTAATTTACAAAATTCTGTCATTTATTATTAATTTTCAAATAAAAGACAATAGTATGTTAGATTAACAAATTTTTAATTATAATTAATGTGTCAAGCTAGACCTAATAATGCCTTTAATTATTTTTTTTCAAGAATATATATTAAAAAAAATTAGCAATATATTTACGGTCATGTTTCAAACTACATATATATAAAACTTCTGTCCAATACTACACGCTGCCTGATCCGGTTTGTGTCAAATTGACAGTTTAATAATTAATATAGATATAATTTAATAACAGTATTTTTATTTACAAAATTAGGCATGAAACGATTTTTTTTTCTAATATTTAATGAAATAATTCAGACCCGGTATTACGGGGCAATAATGCAAGCGAGATTGATCAACCTACCTCAAATCACAAATTTAATTTTATAATATTTACCGGAGGAAGAGATATATATATATATATATATATATAGAGCATGGCTAAAATAATATGCATAGTACACCACATAACGTACTATGCGCTCATTTGTATTTAATTTGGTCATTAAATTGATATTTAAGTTGCTCAATAAATTCTTCATATCAAAATCTTGTAGGAAATAAAATTTCGTGATTTTTAGAGCTTTCTTGCTATTTTTTAAAAACAACTCAGAAATGATACTTTTGTAGTATTAAATCTGGACTGTTTTTAAAAAAAATTTAAAAAATATTTAAAAAATAGCTAGAAAGCTATAAAAATCACGAAATTTGATTTCCTACAATATTTTCATATGAATAATTTATTGAGCAACTTAAATCTCAATTTAATGACCTATATCTATATGCATAGTACAAAATGTGGTGTACTATGCATATTATTTTAGTCATGCTCATATATATATATATATATATATATATATATATATATATATATATGGTTACAATTATTAATATATATATACACTCGCATGAAAGTGTCCCGGTCACAACATGGTTTGTGCCTTAAAATTTGGGATATCATTCTTTCAATTAATAAAATAAAAGATGGTTGTCACTACTTACAACTGTGTCCTTGTTATACGGTATATATAGAATATAGTATCAACTATCATCATAAAATAATAACTATTAATTCACTATTGTGATATGAGGCAGTTCGTCACCAAGTGTTTTATTTAACACAATTAATTAGTTTAAATTAATATGATAGAATAAATAAATATAATTAATACCACACCAGATAATGCATCATTCAAATTAACTAGCTATATACCTAGAGCTATTGTGCATTTAACAAAGGAAAACATTTTTTTGTGACAAGAAATTCATTCAGAATAGTGGTGCAATGAGCTAATGATGAGACATAAGGATGTTATTTTTTAATATATGAGATTAATTGAACCAAGAAAAATGTAAGAATAAACTTGTGCAGTTTAAAAATACTGACAAACTATGAATCACGCTTTTGTGAAGATGTTGTTGAATTAATACAGGCACAAATTAATTCAATATATATCAGAAAAAAATACTCATATATATGCTTAAGCATAGCTAGCATTATTCTTTTCCATAATTATTCGACATATATATTTATTTAAAAAGAGAGTTTTCTCTCATATATATTGTTGCGTCATTTTTTTTTCAAAATTAATTCAATCTTAATTTACTCTCATTGCAAAATACACACACAAAAAATATATCAGGAAAAGTTTCAGTTCTAGACATAGCTAGTCAGAGCTCAGGAAACTTAAGTGGTTCTAGATATAGAACTAGATCTGCCAATATTAAATACAGTACAAAATATGAAATGAAACAAATTAATGAGTATATAAATATTAATTAATATTATGAACAATTATCTAGGTTGTGGCCACAGACATGGTCATGGTGAAGACCATGTCCACATCTCCATACTTCAATATTTATAAACTGCATGCACATAATATTATATATATATATATGAACAGTTCTCTAGGGTTTATATATATATATATATATATAATTTAGAGCCCATATATATATACCTAAACACACAAGCTTCCAGCTTCCTCTCAATTAATCTGATTAAAGAACACCTCTCAGGTGCCTAATTTGATTTTAATTTGCAACTTGTTACCCTCTGAGCATGTGACATGTTAGCTACGATGCATGGCATGCATTTCTTCAAGAAGCCTTATTAATTAATTGCCTTAGAATTAGCATCAAAGGGTGTATCTATACGAGTCTTATTGGTTGGATTTTAGTATGTATAGTCAATTTGAATTATTATAATTGGATTATCATATTAATTTTCAGTTTACAATAACATTCATTGATGAAATAATTCAATTTGAACATTTTTTATTAAGTGGTCTGATTTGGCGAATTTTAATTAAAATAAATTATTGTAATGCTAATCAATTAAATATATATTACTAACATAAATATTATACAAATACAGTTGGGTTGGTTTTTCCTCAAATTTTCTGTACAATTCGTGTCAAAACTATAATTTGTGGGATATAAAATTGAATTCAAAACTAACCAATTAAAATTTATACAAGTTAATATTCAGATCGAATATTTGATGGATCAGCAGCTGGATTGGTAGAATTGATCAAGTTAGACTAAAAACCTACTTTTATATAATAACACATTGTGATTTTAATATTGTTACTGTATATTTATGTTTTATGATATATTTATTTATTTATTTATTTTATCTGTTATTATTTTTATAATGAAAATCTATACAAATTTTACGGGGATATTTTACATGGAAATACATATCCAAAAAAAAAATATGAAATATAGTACTCATGTCATGTGGCCCGAGGTGTCTATAGAAGATATATACGGAATAGACTTTTATTTTTGTTCTAAAGCTCATACCTATGTTGCACGACTGTGGGTGCGGCGATACGGCGATTTTAAAAAATTTTAGATACGGATGCGGCTATATAAATTAAATTTTAATTAAAAATAATTAAATATATTATAATTTAACAAATTAATTAATTAAAAATTAATAATATGACTTGTCTTGGGTTCAAATTTCCTCCATGTTTCATTTTTCACTTATTTTTCTAGCGATATGACAAAAATTATCATTGATTTTACAAAAGATAGTTGTCACGTGGAGTATCGAAATGTATCAAAGCGTATCAGAGATCGAATTTGTCGGTCAAAGTGCCAATTTTGAATTCGCTACGTCACAGTTACGCCACGTGGCGTATCCGATACGCACCCTAAAAAGTATCCGAGTATCCAAATATCGAATAAGTATCCGATACGAATGCGATAAAGTAGTTGAAGTATCTGTAACACAGGCTCATACTCAATTTAACATTGAATAAACATCCAGCTTGTAGTTAGATCCTAATATCCTACTTGTGATGTGCTAAATTATATATATAGTTTTTGTTTGATTAATCGCTGGATATGTTGTAGATTTCTGTTTTGTTCGTATTCATACAAACCTCCAAAATTAATGGGCCTAAACGTTTGGAAAATGGGCCGGATGATGTGCTATTCATATTTTGGGCTTAATTTGTTGTTGTTCAAAAAACGGCCTGCATAGTGCGACGAACATGTTAGAAAATATTTCTATTATATATTTTTCAATTTAGGAAAGAAATGTAAACCTGGTTACTTTTTACCCATATGAAGCCCACTTTCAAGCCCAATTTTGTCATCCGAATTTCATCAAATTCACATAATATATCCACATACTTATGTGAAGTCGAGATAGTCACACAATAACTTGAAGAGCAAGAGAGAGGAAGAGAAATAAAAAGAACACTAGAATCATGAAACATCATACGGATGGTGAAAAACCACACACTTCGCTCGTCTAATATTGTTTACAGAGGAGAAATAATTACAAGCTTAAGAAAGATATTTCATAAATGGTGATTATAACATGGAGCCTAGACTCCTTTATATAGCCTAGAACAACGTGGGGACAAAAAACCTAATTAATGCTAATCAATGCAAATATCTATCACAAGATATTTTCTCTATCAAATATAACTAAATCAAAGAAGAGTAGCAGTCAAATAATCCATTACCTTGCTTTGCGATCAAGTAGTCTCTCACATTATTTGGTGAAAAAGTTGTATTCATACCCAACAATCTCTCATTTGAAGACAAATTAGTAATACTGGCATCTCAATGTCCCAACTTTCTTTTGCATCTCCTCTACTCCAAACAATCTTTCAAATGCCAGCAACAGCCCCCACTTGACTAGTGATTGAGCCCAATCGAAGTAGTACATAACCTCAGTTTATCCTTAGTGACAACCTTTGTGAAGTCATTCGGGTTTTTTTATTTTTTTTAACCAATAAGCTGGTTTTGGGATTCTAAATCTTGGTCGGGCACAAACCCCTGCTATTATTTACCTGAGGCATTATCTCAGTCCTCAGTACCTATGGTTCTTAAGCGATTTGAGACGACACGCATAACGACATAATAATCCTAAGAAATAATCATCAAATATTATTCAAATATTACTAAATGATTTAATTATGTATTAATGATCTTTGTTTATTTGCTTATTTACGTATTCTTCGTTTCATGTTTTTATAATTTTATTTTTTATTATCTCTATAAGACATTTCATGACTTTGTGATTCATATTTTTATTTATTTACTTACTTTCTTTTATTATAGAAAGTATGTTTCATTTCATGAAAATATATTTTGTTTCATGAAAATGTATTTTGTTTCATGGAATGAGGGGAAGCTTATATGCAATATAATATTTTTATAATTTTATTTGCATGAGGTCATATTTGAAATGTTTTTGAACGTCAAACTGATTTTATTATTTTAAAGGAATATATGCACATATTCTCTATTAATTATTAAAATATACATTCACTTTACAACAAAAGGTATTTTTAATATATGAAAAGTGTTTATTTTATTTCCTTTTCAAAAGCATATGTATGAAAAGGAAAAGTGTAAATTTATATTTGATTTATAGAATTTACATGATTCTATTTATGTTTTTATAATTTTTATTAATGAGAAATTTTTTATATACACGAAAGATCTTCTAACACTTTGCCGAGTTTGGTTCACTGTTGGCTAATTTGAGTTTGATTCCTTGGGGCTCAATTGAGGTTAATTTGATTTTTAGAAAAAGATGAGAGCGTAGCCCTCAAATTGTATGAGGATCACAAAACGTGATCAGGTTACTAGTTACCGTCTCTTATCGAGTTTGAAACAACTTAATCTAAAAAAAAGAACGAGCTCTTAACTTAATGGTTAAGAACAATGATTTCTATGTGAGAGATCATGAATTCCGATTGAAAAGACTTTAGATCATTTAAATTTGAATAGTTTTAACTTTCATCTTTTATTTCAGAAAAAAAAGTCTACATTTATGTTCACATTGCATCCAAAGAACCAATTAAATATTCAGTGTTAGAAGTTATATAAAACTGAAAGGTGACAAGAATCAGGAGTGGATGCCCCTTCACCTGAAAATTTATTTTGCAAAATATATTATACAATCTGTCAATTTTTTTTGAAAAACTTACTTATAATTTGATTTTTTTTTAAATATGTCTCATTTTACTCTTTAGAAAAAATTATAAATTTTGTCTCTCCGGACTGAAATCCTGAAACCTCCACCAGAATACATGTTCTTTTCTTTTATTACAACACAAAGGACGATAATTTCAGAAGACTAAAATTTAAAAAGGAATTGTGAAAGGCACAAACTGCATGAAACGGTGCACCAAATTTGAAGGTCCTCCTAAGTAGTACGGCAACAGACAGAGAAAGAAGAGGCAAAAGGAAAAAAAAAAAAAAAAGTTAAGCTTGTTTAGGAAAAGTATGTCAAAAATCTAAAAACAATATTTGAAAGATATTTATATCGTAGAAAATGATTCTGACAGCGAAATCCAGCAGCAACCGCTATTGTATGTTATTATTGTTGATTACTTATATTATTATTATCTTTATGTTGATGTTGTTTATATTTTTCAATGTAGCCCTTTAATTAAGCTTTTAATTGAAAGGTTCTGCTGATATGCTTCATCGATGCACTATCGATACATGTGTCGCGATGTATGTTATTTTATATTGAAAAATAATTATGCATGTTAAACGTTTTATTATGCATGTTAACCATATCAACGAGCGCATCTGTTAGATATCAATAAGAATAGCAAATAATAACATGCACAGCGACGTGTCGTAATAACTCATTTAACATACATGCATAGCGATGTGTCATAATAACTCATTTAGTATGCATAATAACACGCATATCGATGAATGTATCTGTTGCACAGCTCCCTTGTTAAAACTCTCTTTGTCGGCTTAGTTAGCATATCGATGAATGTATCTGTCATGCATCCAGGAGTGCAGTTGAACCTCCTGAAATTTTTTTAAAAATGATCATATATATTATATTTTTTTTTCAAAAATGACCATATATTTGATTTATTTGTACAAATGACCATATAAGATAAATTTATTTTAAGAATAATCATCATTTCGAACCCCTGAAAAAAACCGTAAATGTTGAACCCCTGGCGAGAATCTTGAATCCGCCCCTGTTAGTTAGTATATTGGAATCTCAATGTTTCTAGTTTAGACGACTTTTAATTGTATTGATTACCATATTTTACCAACTAGGAAGAACTTCAAGAGAACATGGAACTTTATATCTGATTATCATGAATAAGCCTATAAACCAGAAGCCTTCAGTCGCGCAACTTGCATTTATAACAAATATTAAATATAATATTTTGAATTTAAGAAATTTACAAATTAATCCAGAGAAGTGTTTTCCAGTAAAAAAAAAGAAAAAGAAAAGAAAAACAGGGTTCAAGCTCGTCCTATTGTATTCACAATAAAGAGATTACAAATTACAAAACTTTATCCCAAAGATTTGGATAAATAAAAAAAATGAACATCAAAAGAAAAACTGAAAATACATTAATTATTAATAAAGGTCGAACTGTAAAATTAAGAAGAAATTTCAAAAACTGTCTGAGAAGTGAGAAAGTAGAACATTAATAATTCAATGGATTTGTTTTGTCAGAAGAGATGTAGTAGTTGTGACCCAATTGACTTATTTCTGAGATTGGTGGATTAAAAATAAAAAAAATGTATAACAGGATTTCATAACAGTAAGATGCACTAAAGTATACTCCATTAAGTTCCAAACAACATTATGCCATGTATAAAAAGAGGATGGCAGCCATCATGTCCTTCACTTGTTCCTTTCTCAAATTGGCTTTTTTTTATTTTATTTTATGTTATGATGTCGTGTTGTGTCTAATTCTTGTTTACTAGTGTTTTATCATTAAGCTCCCTTAAGAATCAAGTGATGAAAAAACAGTATATGACAATCATTTGATTAGAAGACAGCATGTGGTGGCAACATCAATCTAGTTTCAAATTGATTTTGATTTTCTACCTAATAACAGGAAAGCCAACTGAGCAAAGAAAATCTTGACAGTATAAGGATCATAAATTTTTGTTTTACAGAATTCTAACATTAAATTCAAACTCTGACACTTAAAAAGTCCTATTTTGTTTTCAGAAAGAAAACCCAATACTTCTTTATATGTCTTGAAGAATAATGTGCTGAATTCCATTAAGCTAATCCAAATAAAATATAATCTTTCTTCTTTTCTCAAAACGTAGTAAGAAATTCCGGATGCATGTTTGATTCATACAATTGGTTAATATATCATGAAGATCATATTAGTAATTAACTGGTATAATGAGATATTTATTCCAATTGAGAAGCTGATAATCATTGACATATACATGATGAACCCACCTTAACTGGAATTGCGAATAAAAGGTTAGTAATTGCTTATGAAGTAATATTGAGCGCAAACTAATTTAAAAGGTTTTCAAAAATATTAAAGAACCATGTATCTTTCTTCTAAAATAGTTTATTCATCTTTTACAACAGCAGATTACAGAGTCAATTTGAAAGGGGAGCTGATAACTAGCTCCATTATCTCGCATCACAACTTAAAAAAGAAAAGTCAAAATGAATTAAATAGTTAAAAAAAAGAATGTTAATTAGTCAGTATATTAGGAATGCCGAAGTCTGGTTCTGCGTATGCTTTTGAAAATTTACTTCATATTTTGATGTTATGATTAATATACAATAGCAAAATGTTCTTGTTATGACGAAGGAATTATGCTCAAAATGTATATATTAAAATCATAAATATTCATTTAGGAGAAATTATTATTCCGTGGAGACACATGCTTATAAAGAGATTATTAATTATCACATGCCAATCAATTTGTTGTTGATATTATTAATTATGTAGAAGATAGATTAGAATTCAGAAATCAGAAGAAATAAAGATAAAAAAAAATACGATAGCGTTGGGCAAAATAACGAAGCAAAACGACTAGAAGTTACTTTATCGGAGAAATAGATATCAGAGGAATAGAGTTCTTAAATTAATACGTAGAAGAATATTAAATTATTGAGGTGACAAAATATTTCATTTTACCGTATGCAGAGTGCTAGAGATGATTCAGTTCAATTTCTAAATAATTATCACATCCGTTTTAGAAATTTAATTTTTTTTAGTTTTTAAATCATTCATTATTGAAACTAAAATGTTAGAGTTTGTTAATTGCCATATCAGCAAATGCTATCAGCGCTGTGGGAGACCGATCAATTTTAGCCAATAATCATGCCACATTGCAACGTCAAAATTTATAAACTCTAAAGCAAAATTACCTAAAAAAACTCATCTACATCCGTGAAACTCGTTAGAAATTGTCGCGTCAGATTAGAAACTTCAAAAAAATTCAGAAATAAAGATGCTCTAAGTACGTCTATATAGAATATATGATGAGCATGGCTAAAATAATATGCATAGTACACCACATAACGTACTATGCGCCCATTTGTATTTAATTTGGTCATTAAATTGATATTTAAGTTGCTCAATAAATTCTTCATATCAAAATCTTGTAGGAAATAAAATTTCGTGATTTTTAGAGCTTTCTTGCTATTTTTTAAATATTTTTTAAAAACAGCCCAGAAATGGCACTTTTGTAGTATTAAATCTGGACTGTTTTTAAAAATATTTAAAAAATAACTAGAAAGCTCTAAAAATCACGAAATTTAATTTCCTACAATATTTTCATATGAAGAATTTATTAAGCAACTTAAATCTCAATTTAATGACCTATATCTATATGCATAGTATAAAATGGAGTGTACTATGCATATTATTTTGGCCATGCTCATATATGATTACTCAGATAATTTGGATTTTGGTAGTTACTAGTTACCATTGGGCAAAAGTTTTAAGTCATCGTACCTTTAACATTAATATGATAAAAAAAATGGTCTATTTGGCATATTTTAGTCAGGGAGTGTGCCACAAAATTTTTCAGATGAGACCTGAATTAATATGATAAATTTGGAAGGTTCACATGAGAATATGCATAACAACCCATTTTTCTTCTGAGTCATGTATATAAATTTTTTCCATTGTCATTGCCAGAACTCGCACAAACACACTCACGCTCACAACCACCAAAGAAGCAGGAAGAGTACCAGAATTAGAAGAATATATATATAGCTCACCGATCGAGTGTAGCCTCCATTTCAGCACAAAAATGGACGACTCCTGGCACGGGATAATCCAGTCTAACCAGGTTACCGGTTACCTCGGCCTAACCGACTTTCGCGACGTGTTTGGTGGTCCACCACGCTCTGTCCTTCTCCGCCACTTCTCCCCTTCTATGCAGGATTCCAATAACAGGTTTCCGATCATGACAAGAAAGGACGATTTACCTTGCAAAACAGATTCTTGTCAGCCAGAATTTCAGTCAACAATCTGGTGCGGTCGCAAGGGGTTTCATGTCACTAAAAGGGAGTCGAACACGGCTCATAACAAGGTTCTTTATAAGTCCAGCTTTGCAACATCAACCTATTATGGCGATGATCATGGACCTCAGGTCATGAAGAGAGAGGAAAAACTGCCTTCCGACGACACCTTTTGCAAGTTGGATCACACGTCCACGACCTGTTTTATCAGGAAAAGGGACGAGCAACCATCATTCATACCGGCTTTTGACAAACAGAGTGAATTATGTACAATCTCTGATGGCCATAATAGTTTTCAAGTCATGGAAAGAGAATATGGCTCATCATATGTCACCAAGTCCGATTTAAATTCACCAACAACTTATTCTGTGCATAATAGGTTTCCAGTTATGAAAAGTGAGGTTGATGATATTTTCTCGGAAGATGCTGTCGTTTATAGGCCTATCTCAGGCCAATATCCAATAACATGGAGCGGTAACAGTACATTTCAGGCACTAACGAAAGAGGAGGGCTTCTATGACGACATATTTGGGTCGGCTTACGGGGATAGCAAGGTGGATTTGAGGAGGTCAAGGTCAAGATCCATTTCCATTTCCATTTCCAAGTCCGAATCCGACTCAACTGCTGTCAGCTGTTATGAGGATGGATTCTTGCCAAATTCTGGATATGGTGATGAAGGTGATCAAGCACTTGCTTCTTTTGCTTCAAAACTAAGGTTTGCCTTTATTTAATCATCATATAATTTCTTAATGTTCTACAATTTTAAATGAAAAGCACAAAATAACATTACTCTCATTATAGTTTTATTGCAAATGTTGTTATTCAAGGTTGAGCTTCCAATATTTTTTTAGGATAGGCGTGAGTACATGCATCTCAAGAATTTAACGATAGAGTGTATTTTTAATTTGAGGTTATGAACGGCTTATTTACAAAAATGCATGTAACCTTTTCTTTTCTTTGTCTGGATAAAGGTAGTCTCAACTGAATCATGAGACAGCAACATTAAAGCACTCCTAACATTTTTATTTTTTAAAATAAAGGAACATAAGTGAGACTATTCTAGCTTTAAAAATATAAGGTTTAAGCTTTTGGAGCAGGACGAATGTCTGTTTGTAGGAAGTTTCAAAATTATGTTAGCATGTGGTTGAGTTCAACTTTTCAAGTTTTGCATCAAAAAGGGAAAACAAAACAAAAAGTTCTCATCGAACAAATCAATAAAGTGATAACAAACATTTGGAAATTGCAATTATAGCTGACAGATCTTGAGTAATTTTGAAAGGGGGGAATATAATGTTGGGTCAAAAGGAAATGTACCTTTCTTCACTATAAAGAATTTTGTAGTACTAGCATTTCCAGAAAGGTAATTAAGGTGACATATATAGGACTAAGAAAAAGAGCACTGGGGATTTTATATTTCAATTCTAAAAGAATAAAAAAAAGTAGAATGTTGTTAAAATTTTGAACTAATACTTTACCACCAAGGGTTGTTGGCAAGGGTTTACCCGTGCGGTATAGTTTTTACCACTAAGTTTTATGTTTAAAATACAATATTATTATTATTATTATTTTAATTTCAGAAACTAACAAATTGGAAGAAAAAAAAGGTTGTGTAAGTAGTATAAATGTATTAAAATGCTATATTAATACTGCTATCAAAACCCATGTATCTTGCCTTGCATCATGATCAAGCCTTAGTTGGAAAAAGAACTGAGGTCTAAGAAGCAACCTAACAATATTTCCAACATTTTTCATGCATGATGGATAGGTTTTTACAAAGTTCTTTTCCGGGTCATTTTAGGGTAATATGAAAAATTGCTTTTGTTAAGCTTTCATAGTAAATGGTCTTTTATTGCTCTATGATAAAGCCAGCAAACTTGCTTTAAAACATGCAAACATGGTAGGAAAAGTGTTCTAAAATGCTCTCCTTGTATTATTTCTAAACAGCTATATAACTACCAACATACAAAAGCAACTTTACAATTATATACTCTTTAAAGGAACCAATAAGACAATTGGCCCGGTCCATATGTTCATAATTGATTATATCAAGTGATCAAGTCCTGTTAATATGTGTATTTATCAATTGTTTTCTTTATTTTTTATGTAAATTGTTTTATCATAATTTGAGGCTAAAGTTATGACGCTCCTAGAAACATCACGGCCTCTCATGCTTCTAACTCAAAAACATTATTAATTACTTAAAAGTTATGTACTAAAAGACTCTAAAAATAGATAAAAAATCTCTAACAAAATTTTGATATAAAAAAGTTATTGAGCAGATAAAATTTATAGATGTTTAAAAATATTTTTGAATTAGAAGCACAGAAAGATCTTGATGGTCTGAAAAACACTGTAGCTTTACTCATATATTGAGCATACATATTAGACCCATAAAAAGCGCTAGACTCCGTCAGAATGCTACAATTTCTTATTAATGCACAATCACAATTAACGACTAATTTCTTTTTTGCTCATTTAACACACAACAGACCACTTATGATTCCGTCGAAGCACTACGACTCCTCACCACCTTCAACAATCTCAGAGGGACACGGTCGCAACACTCTATGGTACACAGACCCAGCATGCCCCTCTTCTCCTATAACAAATTTGAGGGACAGTTCTCATGCCAACAATTCATATCATCCTTATACCACAAATAAAAGCCGGTGCACTGCGAGTAGCTTCTGCTGCTTCACACCATCTGAGACGCTCAGCCAAGAGCAAAGCTTTCGGCTGAGCTTCAAAAAACCACCATCTTCAGAGGACAACTCACCTCTGTCGTTTATTTCACTGTCAGTGCCATGCAAGGTTAGAGAAGTTGAGAAGAAGGTGTCAAAGGTATTTGATTGTGCAAAAGCAGAGGAAAAACAGAACTTCGGATCAGAAGTAAATGCAGCTTTGGATGAAGCCATTGCATGGGCAAAAGAAAGGTTCATGATACAAGATGCAATTGTGGGTGAGAATGAAAATTTTGTTAGTTTCAATGACTGGAATGGAACAACAGGAAAATACTCAGCAGATAGCAAAGAGAGGTAGGGACAGGAACTGAACTTCTGCTCATGGTTTGTATAGCAGTAGGATGGTAGAACAATTGTGTGCTTATTCTGCTGAAACTCTTTCCTCTTTAGCTTGTTGTTTTTGGAATCTGCAAAAACAAGTTGGGTTTCTTCTTGTGTTGTATTGCTATTTTACTTCTAAAATGTTTACCAGCTGGTATTCTAAAACTAGAAGCAGTTTTTGGTCCTGATTATCAGGAATATAGGATAAACATTTCAAAACAAACAGATAATGTGCCAAAGCATAGAAAACGAATAGCAGAAATCTTGATCCTGTATTTCTCAGTATAAAATACAAGCAAGATGCAGCAATACCAAGTAAAGCAACACTAATAAGTTAACAAATGAAAGGCAATATAACCAGAGTACAAATTCAAGTTAACGGGCAAAGAACTTGGTAACAAAATTTAAGAGGAAAAAGTAAAATAAATATTAAGGCCTATATCTGACAACTTATCGTTTTTATTGCATACAACCCCATGAAAGGAAGGCCAAATTATTTTGCCTCAAATAAAAACAGACTGCTAAGAGAAACGATGGGTGCTGACCGATATGACACGCACAACCCCATGAAAGGAAGGCCAAATTATATTGTTAAAAACTAGATCCTCAATTTCCGTATGACGCGCACAATTCGAAAAGAAAGAATTTTCTAAATTGTAGTTATAAATAAATGAACATTTCTTCATTTGAGGTTATTTTGTTCTTCTAACGGCACGATCAGTTAGATCGATGAGTGCTGACCGAGACCGCAAGACATCCTCGTCATCACTGTCAGGGAGAGCCTCAATGGCTTCCTTGGCACGATCAGCATGCTCCTCTGCCAACTGCCGAGCTCTCTCTATTCCTCTGCTCTTCCCCAGGTATTCTAATGCCTATTCAATGTTTGATATGTTACAGGAACGAATTTCAAAGGAACTTTCAAGGAGGTAACACTCAGTTAAATTTCTTAAAAGCCTGATGAGATCAATAAATGTTGGATACCAAATCAGAGACAGACTCCAACATGAAGGCATTTGCATTTGTAGGAACAAGCATGTCAATATGGCTTACAACTATATGCTTATTCAATGGTATAAGAGGCAAATCAAAATGTATATATCTAATAAGATATACTACGATTTAGGTACATCAACATGGTTATGTCAAAGTACAATAAATTGTATTCTAAATCTAACACTGGAAATCAACACACGATACACGGGATATCCATCAAAATTAAAATATTTACAGAAGTATTTAAGACAAGCACATCAATCAACTCCGGCAAAAACAGTAGACAAGTGGTCTATCTATTTTGATTCCTGTGCACCTCAATTACCATTTAAATTAGAATATATTTAGTATGCTATTTTGACTTGCATTTACAGTCCAATTGCCTGTCTTTATGTTTGAAATAATCTAACTTTGGGTCAAAGTAATCTGATCTTTTTAGCACTAAATTTTGGAAAATTTTGTATGTTGGACATATGCAATTATGTTGGATGGAATGAGAATTGAGATAATGCTCACCAAGTCAACATCAGCAGGATCTTTAAAGCCTCGATCAACAACTTCACCAAGTTGAGGGAATTCTTCTATCGCATATAGTATAGGAGCAGTTACGATTCCCTGTACAAAATTTCTTAGTTCTCTTGTTTTCTTAGTATTTTCAACAAATTGATGTAGCAGATTATGGAATCACTCTGGCCAGCCCCGGCAGCAGTACATAATAGTGGTTGGCTGCTTGCTAAGAGATCTCTTCCACTATTTCCTACTTTTGGTCTTCCATCCAGCTATTTTTGTTTTCATCTCCAATGATTTGCACAAGCTTCCCATAATTACCAAAATATCACAATTCACATTGTTTACATTGTTATAATTTTGTTTCCATTGCTATCATCTTTACCATATCTCACTCTGGAAAGGGGCAGATGAATGGGCAAGGCTTGCATCCTGATTTCAAAACTGAGTAACACTCTGTGATTTTTCTTTCCTTTTAAATATCAAGACTAAATAATACTAAAGCTGCAATAGCTAGCTTACATGTCGAATATCAGACAAGACACCCTTCCCAAGCACATCTGCGTTGCCAGTGAAGTCTAGTACATCATCAATCAACTGGTATGCTAGGCCCTGTTATGCATTCAGCCAATTAGATAGACAAAAATATGCATTTACACTATTTCTGCCCACTCATTTGAGAAATCAAACATAAAGCATATTAAAACATGGAAAGGCCCCTTCCACATTTAAGAAAATGACATAGTACTTCTCAGAAGCGATGCCATTTTTCTCTACTATTTTTTTAAAATCAATCTTTCACTTCATATTTGCAGGATTTAATAAGCCTTCATTATCCTTAGGAGGTTAAGCATGTACATCTTTATTTCTAATGATATGCCATATAGTGAACACAAAAGAAGTTAATCTAAAAAGATCTAAACCTACAAAAGGATATTTGCATAAAAAACAAGTGGGGGCACACTAACCAAATTGCGGCCGTATTGATAAGCAAGCATTGAAACTTCAGCAGTTTGACCAGCAAGAACTGCAACTGCTTTGCAACTGTTTGAAATCAAAGAAGCTGTCTTGCAGTATGACTTCTCCAAGTAGTACTCCATACTATACTACCAAATACATGAACCATTTCGATATGAGAACCTAGAGATTATATCTTTGACCAGAAAGCGAAACTTTCCAATTTTCCAGATACTTTGATGTTGTTCAAAATAATAGGTAATAAGGGTTCAACTTTTTATTTTCTCATTTCTATGGGGTAGGGCCTGAGGGACAGCGAGAGAGATAGAGAGAGAAATGGCTCGGCAACAATATACCTACGGCGCTGCTCAGAAGTGGTGTTCATTTGCATAGTTTCACCAGTGACTAGATTTTCTACTACTTTTGCTAGGAGTGCTACAACCTACAAATAAATATGATGTAATTTTAGTTTTGACAGATACAAGAAAAAAATTTACACATAACCAAAAACAATGTAAATCAATTGATGTGGTATCCTAATCTCCTTCCATTCATTCTAAAATAAAGGGCACATGCCTCCTTTTCTACCTATGTCAGGTGCAGCTGAAATCAAGTTTTGAACCCTCTCTCTATTTAGATATAAAGGGCAGATCTCCTAAAAGGCTAGGTAGTGCCTGCGATCAACTGTGCTAACTCATTCTCTCTCTATTTAGATATTGAAGTATAAAATAAATTGAAAACCTCAGTATTTTTCAGATCAGCGAGTGCCATACAAGCCTTTGATAGGAGGAAATCACCTGCCAAAACCGCAAGCTGCATAAAAAGGAAAAATTATTGTGTTGCTTTTAAAATGACTAAATTTAGAAATAACCTAGGTAAAATACCTTGTTTCCCATGACAAAGTTTAAGGATGCAATACCACGCCTTTTATCAGCATCATCCAGCACATCATCATGAAGTAGGCTTGCTACCTGCAACAGATAATACCAAACATGCTGTTATTTGAGTAGATGTTGTTTTTTTCTATTTATTTTATTTTCTTTTCTATTATATTTTTCTCAATTTGTCGTATTTGCATGAAAAGACTAAATCTAAAGCTAGGAATTAGGTGCAGTTGGCATTAAAGAAATAAAGTGTTACCAGTTTACCACCATTCCATAAAATAAATTCACTATAAAACAATCCTACTTTTCTTTAAGTTCTGCAGTTTTCTGGCTCATAAATACTGAAAATCAAAGTTATTTTTGCCTGGAGATATGAAATTTCAAGAATTACTCATGAGAAACTAACATGGATCATTTCAACAATTTTGGCTATACTCTGCTGCCGTGCTCGCAACCCCTCTGATAGGGTGGTAAATACTCCTTCAGCAGCGGATTGAGGAATCGGCATATTTAGTGCTGAAGCCATGAGCAACAAAACCTAAATTTTAATCCAACAATTATAATTAAAAGAGAAGATGTTTAGTAAGAAATAAACTACATGATTTATGCTCTGCAATGGTCTTGATTAAGTGTGAGTTGTTTTTCTATGATGCCAAATATTTCAAGAAAAATAAGGTCTCTTCGATAATAAACTGACATTACAGATTTATGTACTCACCATAGCGTCCGTGGAAAATAGAAACAAATAATTATTCCATGAGTTCTTACTGTGGGGCGAAATTTTTTCCCTTGAGCTCGTTCAAAAAAATATTTCGCAGCAGATGCTAGCTTGGGGGCCTGAAAGTGTTACACAAAATGCCATAAGCACAATATAACAGTATTGTGTTGCCTGATTTACTTGTCCTTATCAGTATAGTTCGCATCAAGTTATTCTTTATAAATTAGTGAAGCCCAGACAGCCTCAAATAAACAATTAGGAAAAAAGATCAAAGACAATTCAAGAAAAAAAATCAAAGTAAAAAGAAGTTGGCCCCAACAGCTAACGAATGGTGCCACCAAAAATTTAATCTGTTATCATGCCAATATGAGGAACTCAATACCTTTTTGTGGACCTCTTCAGCAACCTGATCACGAAGGTTGTTTGCAATAAGAGATATCTCATCAGCCACTAGAGAAAAGGGATCCTCCTATGATAGCCATTAAAAGTAAAATACTTAATATCATCAATAAAAGATATCGATGATGCATGTAATGTTAAAAGTAGTATGTACCACTGATCTGAAGCTCCTTTGGTGATGAACCTGATAACTGACATCATGCAATCCACATGAAATATGGGGGACATAAAATGCCTAAGCATAAAAGAGAAAGAAAAGAGCATAAATATACCAAACATAAAATTCTAATTTTCAATTCAAATAACCTAAACACAGGCTCATCTGACATAATCAATGAAAATTGTTCACAACTTTCAGAGTACAGAAACATCTGAAAAAGACAAATAGAACAGAATCTTGACAGCTCAGTATGTACAACAGTCAATTAGCAAATCTGCTCTCGAACTATATACTGTACCTAAATATTAGGAAAATTAAAGAGAAATGCTACCTATTCGATTAGTTTGTGAATGTGGACTCCAGTACAGCTCACAAATGCAAAATTTTAATTTATGACATATGCTTCTAGGTATTAATATTAGCTTTACATATTTGATCTGCGCATTTTCAGCCCAAATTTCCCTAAGATTAATGTAAGAACCATTTAAATTCAACACAATCATTCCTCTTTTCCCACTCTTGAATAACCAAATAAAATGTAAAAAATGTCATAGCACATCCATTTGACTATAAACCCCGACCACTGTCCTCTACAAAGTTGACTTTATTCAATGAACAGTTATGTGCTGAGCAAACTATCAATTCAGCTTGACCATAGTTTGATACAAAAATGAGCAATGCAGCTGAAGTACTACGTGGTTTGGTTGATGATCTACACAAGCATATTATAAGATAATTGTGAACAAAAGCACGCAAGCACCTTTGGTCGAGTCTCTAATCGGTTGGCCCCCACAAGAGCTTGAGAGTAGAACCTCTCCGCACAACGGCCATGATCGTAGAATCTTTTAAGATTCCTCGCTAGATTCCACCTAGAGTACATCCTTCAAGTCACTCTCAAGTATACACAAGATCTGAGAATCGATCAAGAGCTGCGATTTTGACTTCAAAAAGGAGGGAAGGTGAACAAGAACGAGAGAATGAGAGAAGGAACAGCCGTGCTTGGTCTCTCCAAAAGATTTTTACTCAAATGGCTACAAACCCCACCGCAAAAGAAAAGAAAGGCCAAATCACAAAGGGTTTATAACCAGATCCTCTCCGATTCAGATATACTGGAGATATCCTCTATTTAGATCCTTCATACTTCAGTCTTCACTACTTCAGAATTATATACCCGAGTTTTTGACCCATTGACCATTTTGGGAACTTCCATACGAATGGAAAGACCATGAAATGATACCTCTATTATTCAAACTGGAGATAAGTGAACCGTCAGCGGCGGCGGGCCGGTTGACATCGTGGCAGTTGCCTGGCCTCCAAGAAAAAATCGGGTCGGATCCATACACAAAACGAACAGTACCCGATAATGAAACGGAATAAAACTATATTTTGTTATTCCTTAACCGGCCCAAATACTGCCCATACC
Organism: Eleocharis quinqueflora; assembly: GCA_964058865.1. Classification (NCBI taxonomy): domain Eukaryota; kingdom Viridiplantae; phylum Streptophyta; class Magnoliopsida; order Poales; family Cyperaceae; genus Eleocharis; species Eleocharis quinqueflora. Next base: position 19,649 of record CAXKVX010003164.1, read on the forward strand.
GGCCCAATAAAAGTGCTTTCCATTTTCCTACGGCTATGGAGATCTCGAGGAATTTCTCTCATCCAGTCAAAAATCTTATCGCGTTCAATGGACGAGCCCACAGAGATCCACGTAAGCCTCGAAAGGATGCTGCCCAATTGACTCAACTCTCTAGAATTCTTTTAGAAAGAATCGGTATTTTTAAAAAGAGAGCTGATACGTAGATACCATATTTGATACCAACTAATGATATCAATTCTATTATGCACATTTAGTGGAGTTATTATGCACATTATTTGAGTTATTATGCATGTTATTTTTTGTACCGAAATAGTTATACATGTTATCAATTTTATTATGTACCTTTAGTGGAGTTATTATGCACATTATTTGAGTTATTATGCATGTTATTTGAGTTATTATGAATAAAAATGAAAAATTAGATCGCGCGCATTCTTCTGAACATTTCGTCCTACACACTATCCTGAATATTTTACATAGAATGCATGAGGTGCAAATTAAACAAAATAGATGTTCAGACTAAATAAAACATCTATTCATACTAGTTGTTTTAAGTCTGTTTTTGTACTATTTCAAGTCTGTTTTGGCACTATTTCAAGTCTATTTTACACAAAATGCATTGGATGTAGACTAAATAAAATAGGTGTTCCAACTAAATAAATATGTGTTCATACTAATTGAAAGATGTGTTCGTACTAGTTTTTTCAAGCTTATTTTTGCGCTGTTTCAAGTCTATTTTGCACAAAATGCATATGATGTAGACTAAATAAAACAGGTGTTCAGACTAAATAAGCAGGTGTTCATACTAGTTTCAAATATGTTTTTGCACTGTTTCAAGCATTTTTCAGAAAATTTTGAGCAAAAAATGTGCAATCTTAAAAATGTGATTTGGAGGCGAAGCGTTATTTGGGTCAAATCAGCATCGTTACGGGTTGACAGTCGATAAAGTATGTGCATTGTGTCTTGTCATTTCTGAAAAGTGTTCATACTCGCAAATCGTAGTTACGAGTCAGAAGATACGTCTTTTCGAAGATCAAACGTTATTTTGTGCTTGTTTTTTTGTCAAAAAATAACATTTCAAACGATTAAAACGATAAAAACCTGCTCATACTAACTAAGGATGTGGTCATACTAACTCATGGTGGTCATGCTATCCTCTCATGTGGTCATACTTGTTAGATTAAACTCTTCTCTTATGTGACAATTTGCAAAACAAATCAGCACTAATCATGCACAATTGAGTTTTGGTGAGTTGCAGATTTATATAGGTACATTGTGATGATGCAAATGCTCAAACATGCATGTACAAGACATGATGTTCACATTGATATTATGCATTACCATAATGCACAGAGAACCTGTCACACTGAGTTCCCTACCCTTCATAACGGGTTGTTCATCCGTCATAATGGGTCACGAATCCGTTATAACGAATTGAAGAGTATAAGAAATGAAGACAGGAGATTTTTACATGTTTGACAGAAACATGTGTTACCATAACGCATCTCAAACCCGCTATAACGGGTTACCAACCCGTCACAACGAGTTCCTGTTCAGGAGAGCCCAAAAGCCAGTCAGCCAAGCATTGTAGGGCATTTTGGGAAAGGTTCCAATCCGTTACAACGGATTCTGTAACGGATTGGCTATTTTTTATAACGCAAGAGGAGAATACCAAGAATTTAAGACTTCAAAATATGTCCTACATATATATAAATTGGGATACGAACCACAAGAATCAAGAAAGCCTTCCTCAAGTTTTCAAGCACACAATTGAGCACCAAAAAGAGCAAATATTCTTCTCTTTCAGCTCCTCATCTAGAGAGTGATGCGATAGTCGAATTGTCTAATTATCGATCTGAGAATACTTAATTGTTGATTTTGTTTGGTGAACTACATTGTATAGTCAAGTAGTTCATTTTCGTCCTTGATTGTGTTGTCAATCGGATATATTTACCTTATAGAGCAGTGTAGCCTCTTGCATATATGTAAGGAGATATATGAGAAGGGATCAAATGCCTACTTTTTTTGTGCCTCATCATGCCCATTAACTTAAAAAATTAATTAATTAATTTTTTAAGTTAATGGGCATGATGAGGCACAAGAAAAGTAGGCATTGGAACCCTCCTCATATTTAAGAATCTAAGATTGATTGTCTTGTCGAGAAGAAATCAAATATAGGTTCTGTAATTATAAGAACACTTGCGATCTAGTAGAATTGATCCCGAAAGGAGGTTTTGGTTTCGGGAGTACCGTAGTCGTAGGTCTAGTTTGTTTGTATGTCGAACCACGTTACATAGTGTGTTCTTGTGTTCTCTTGATCTCTCTTGCTCTTTACTTTCTCTTTTTACTATCTTTCCACTTTATTTTTTGATTTGCTCAATTGTTATTAGTACTTGCTTGATTGTGATTTTAGATAGGTGATTAAGGTCCAAAAGTTTGAATTGTAATTGTTAAAACTGTTTTCGCACTAGCACTTGACCTTAGGATCTCATTCTAACAATATTAACTAATAACATGATCATACTAACTAAGGATGTGGTCATACTAACTAAGGATGTGGTCATACTAGCTCATCTGGTGGTCATACGAGCCTCTCAGGTGGTCATACTAACCTCTCAGGTGATCATACTAACTGCTCAAGTGCTCATGCTAAATAAGAATGTGGTCATACTAGCTCTTTGATGGTCATACAGAATAAAATATATGGTCATACTAAGGATATGATCATACTAGCTTCTCTTGTGGTCATACTAAATAAATGGTGGTCATACTAACTACTCAAGTGCTCATACTAACTAAGGATGTGGTCATACTAAATAAAATAGATGGTATACTAACTGCTCAAACTAACTAAGAATGTGATCATACTAGCTCATCTGGTGGTCATAATGATGCGGACTTTATTTATCCCTAGTTGCTAGACAGCAGTCGCAAGTATACAACCATCTATTGTTGTACTTAGGAGTTGAATCCACATGAACAAGTCGGAATTAACTTTCTGTTTTGAGTATTTTTTTAATCTAAGCGAAAAGAAAATTTCATATTCAAGTTGGTTTGTGATTGTAAACTAAAATTAAGAGATCGTTGTGAATTCTAACTCAATTAACAAATCGATTAGGACTTGTTAAGATGCACTATCCACAATTGTTGATACTTGTTTGGTAATTAATTTGTTGGTATTATGAGGGTACAATTTGCAGATTTGGTAGCAAGTGATATTTCTATTTAGATACCGTGTGTGTACTAGTCATGACTTCACCTTTTGATACTTGATTGAACTAGTCAAAATCCATTAAGTTCATACCGTCCTAATTATCCTAAGTCATCATATTTCACCTTTCGATACTTAGTACAATTCGTTAGAATATTTAGATAAAATTCGTGATCAACAAACATCACATCTCGATTCATAGTTCGTTAATTATCTTATTTTCTATGGTATAGATCTATCATCCAATATTCCTATTGCAAATATTAAATCTTAAAGTCAATCAATTCAAATGTCAATCAATTCAAATAGCAAGCAAGTCATAAAGATAAAATCCACAATCAATTAGCGTCACATCTCGATACTTAGCCAATTAATCGCTTTACTTTCTATAATTAAGGTTTAATTATAAACCCTAAGATAACAATTCATCAAGATTGCAATAATTAAATAGAAAGCAAATAAAGGATAAAACATGGAATTAATTACTCAAACAAGCATTACAACAAAGATTTCAAATCATCCTAACAAGTCCTAATACAAACTTAGCCGGACATGGAGAAGAGGCTAAACATGATATAGTTCTAAAGAAAAATAGAGAAAGATAGAGGTATACAACCAAGTTTTGCTCCCAGGATTGGTCTTCTTCTTTTTCTTCCCTCTTCTGTAAAATCGCTAGTTCTAACCCTCTGTAAACTGGTTGAAATTTGTGATTAATGCTTCTTTAAATATGTCTTTTTCGGCTGTCCTATAACTACAGGTATTTATAAGGAAGCAAAAACCTAAAAACAGTCTTCTGGAGCTGTCAATTTATGCTTATGCGCAGGTCTATTGTGGGGGTAATAACTCCTCTTGCGGCCATAATAGAGCTAAGGATTGGAGTTGTGCTCATCATCCCACGTTCTGCACGTTCAATTGCGGCCGCAATAACTGGGCTTGCGCCCGCAGTGAACTTGAGTGGGAACCACCATGCCTCTGTTTGTACTCTGCCAACTTGAATTGCGATCGCAAGGATATACATTGCGCCCGCAATCAAGCTGAGATTGCTCTGTGTGACTTGTAGAGGTTGATTGCGGCCGCAAGGAAGGTTCATGCGACGTCTTGAATCCTAGCTTGCTCCAAAGCATCCAATTGTGTTCATTTTGCTCCAAATACATGTTTTTGCATTAAAGCACATATAGGTAGTGGCTTGAACTCTTTTTTGTAATAAAACTTGTTTATTTACTCTAAATTACGCTAAACTTGGCTTAAATTACACACTTAATTCTAGATATATGCATGCATAATTTGGCTTTATCAAATTCCCCCAAGTCTAAACTTTGCTTGTCCCCAAGCAAGTCTAAATCTTACGAGAATTTTCAAGTGCTAGTTATGTCATTTTACCCCAAGTTATCTAAACTATACTCTAACATAATGCATTTGTTTCACATGTGATCTTGAAATGTTTTGAAAAAGGAAAATTGATATTCAACTTTTCAAATATTTTTCAATGGTCTTCTTCACATCACAAGCACAATTTTGATTTTTATAGAACGAAAATAAATAACAAGAATTAAATTATTAAACTACATGCAAAAATAAAAACATGTTTTTGGTGAGATTATTTACCCGCTACTGAACAAACCCTTCGTCAAAATCTTTGGTAAATTTAAAGAAATAGGCCGTTCTACCTTTATCAAATTCATAAGTATTCTAATGGTCTCAAAAAATTTGAAATTTCTGATTTTTTGAAATATCTGATTTTTTGTATTTTTTTTTAGATTTTATAATGCAAAGCAAGAAGTAAACATGCAAATAAAAAAATTTAAATGCAATTTTTTTGTGTGCATGATGTTATACCATTGAAATAAGTAAAAAATTTAAACCCATCAATTCAATTGTTATTTCGCAATACAATACGGAATATCTCATCGAATATTGATCCTTTCGACTCCTTCCTCCCACCATCCAAGAAAGTATAGTAATTAAAAATAAATAAAAAATAGTTTAGACAGTCAATTTGATTAAAAGCAAAATGAAAGACGGATTGGTATATATATCATGATTCCGATTAGAATCGGAGGAGCTTTAATGTCAAATTGGAACTTGTGATTTGAAAAGAATGGATATGAAATAAGTAAAAAAGCAAGCGTCAAGCCCTTATGAAAAGAATAAAAAGGAGTGATCTAATTTTGATTGTACGAGTTTCTTTTAAAAAAAATGTATGATTCAGTTCAATTTAATGGAACAATTTATTTAGAATCAAGCAGATTTTGATTTCATAAACTTAGACTGTGCTTTCATATTTTTATGAAAACAAAAATATTAAATTATAATTGTTGATTTAAAAAGGGCGTCTCATTTTATTAGTTGAAAAAAATAATGAAGTGAAAGTATGAAAGTAAAATTGTACAAATTTTAAGGGGAGCAGGGTAGGTACGCACGATTTTGAATCCAAAATTGATTCAAAATCTATCAGAGCCATCTGATTGCATCAAGATTTGCACTTCTAAATCAATTTTAATTCTTTTCAATCAGAAGTACGAATTTTGATGCAGTCGGACGGCTGAAAAGACTTTGAAATCAAATTTGAGTTCAAAACATGCGAACCTACTCTGTTCTTAATTTTAAGAATCAACTATTGATCTAGCGGCTAAGAACAAAAATCCGTTTGTGAGCAGTCTTGAGTTCTAAACTCGAATGAAAAAATTTCAAATCATTAAAAATAATTGAATAACTGACTTCTCTACCAAAAAAAATTGTACAAACTTTTATTCGGAGGTGATACCAACAGATTCACAAGAGAATCTAAAAGGAAAACGAAGGACGGGTTTACAACAGCCATATTTATTATTTAAAAAAAAGAGAATAGATTTCCAAACTGATGAAAAATTCCAGCGAGATTATGTGGCGGAAATAGGAGCATACAACACCTAAAACCCCATCCCTTCTTTCCCACCATACACTTCTCCACAAAAACAAAACCAAATAAAACTCCACAGTAATGGAACAGAGAGAAATCAAACCTAAGCACTCAATCCTTTTTTCCTCTTGAAATTTTTTAATCCACAACTACCTATTTCTCCAAGGCAGCCATTTTTCTCTCGTCTCCACCATTCATCTCCTCTCTCTCCGTAAGAGAGGAATGAGGTAAACTTCTCGTATTGCAGTAGACGCAGTAACAGCTATATCCCTTATTTTCGTTCGAATTGCTCAATTTTATATCTTTCATTCCTTATCTTGCGCCAAACCTGGATGAAATTTTACAAGTCTGGTGCATAATCTAATGGAATTCGTTCCTCCATCATAGATATCTGGTGCATAATCTCTTTGATTATTTATATGCGGGTTCATAGGAATAACTTGTAAGATAAATAAAATTGATGGCTTCGCCAGCTTCACTTGCTTCACTGGGAAGCGTGAGGCCAAGCCCATCAACCATTTTCGACCTTGGACCCTCGAATGGAGCTGTACCAAGATACCGGCTTGTGTCTCGGGTCAGTTTCACTGCCTTATCTGCAAGATGGTCATATGCCAGGCGTGGCGTTTGCAATTGTATGGTTAGTACTGGTGTTGTTGAAGATAGGGGAATTAAGGTTTCTTCAAATTCTGATGTAAGAGAAACTAGCAGTGGTAGTACTAGTACTAGTACCAGTACCAGTAGCAGTAGCAGTAGCAATAGTGGTTCAAGTAATGGAGAGTTTGTCTTGAAGCCAGCTCCTAAACCAGCATTAGTACGGCCCAGTGCGCCAGCCCCTGTGCGGCCACCACAAAGACTGCCACAGAAAATGGAGTTGGATCGGCAAAAGTTGTCCGCGTCTTTAGATGAGGCACTGGAAAAGGTTGAACAGCTCGAAATGAAATCTGAGGTTAAACCCGTTACAAGAGAAGTCACAAATAATTTGAAAAGTAATGTTGTTTCCAGAGCTGGTACTACCCAAAGGGGTGTCAATACACCTGTGAAAAACCCAAATGAGTTTAAGAGTGTGTGGAAAAAGGGGGAATCAGTTACCCCCTTGCAAAAAAAGGTAGTGAAGGATGTTCCCAAAGTTGAAATAAAGAGGGAGGTTCAGATAAATCAAGAACCAGAACAACAGAAAGGGAGAGAAGCTACTTCCATGGTGAGCCCAAAGTCTGAAAGTGTTACTTCCACCTCCTCAGCAAAATCATCATCTATGGTTTCTCCCCGGCGACCTCAACTAACCCCACAGTTACAATTAAAACCATCAATCGCTCCCCCTACTCCCCCTGCTCCCCCTGCTCGCCCAGCGGCACCAATACAGGTACAAAAACCAGATGCGCCAAAAGAGCGCAAGGGGCCAATACTCATAGACAGGTTTGCAGCCAAAAAACCAGTGGCAGACCCAGAAGAAGACAAAGAATTCCCTAGCAGACAAAAGGGTCCTCAGAAACTCAGAAGGGGCCGAACTGAACAAACCCGCCGAAAATCAGATGAAAAAGGCCGTGGGTCACGAAGGCAATTCGCAGATGGTGATGACATAGACATAGATGATGCGGAACTTCCTACAATGGACATGTCTGTTCCTGGTACGCCAGTCCGACGGGGGGTTCGCAGGAGAAGGAGGATGATCAGCAGGGAGACAAGGCGGCAGGATGAGGATGAGGAGCCAGTCAAAGCTGAGATAATAGAGGTGGGAGAGGAGGGGATGCCACTAGAGGAGTTGGCAGAGACCTTGGCGGTGTCAAAATATGAGCTGCTTGACCTTCTGTTTACCCGGGGAATACGGCCGGAGGCAGCTAGGGTTTTGGATAGGGACATGGTGAAGTTGGTGTGTGAGGAGTATGAGGTGGAGGTTTTGGATGCAGGATCGAGACTAATGGAGATGGCCAAGAAGAACGAGATGCTGGACGAAGAGGATTTGGGTTCGTTGGAGACGCGGCCACCGGTTATAACTATCATGGGTCATGTTGATCATGGCAAGGTGAGTCATGGTGTGATATGTGACATCATTTCTTTTTTTTGTTTTTGTATCTAGCATAGTTTGTCATCTTGGATTTGGGATTGTACGATTTAAATTGAGGCTCAAGAAAGAAAAGCTACCCAAGTTAGTATAAATGACATGTTGCCGGTTTGCTTAATGTAACTGTTGTAACTGCTGGCGTTGCATGGTATGGCAATCCCTGGTACAATACCATATAAAGATGTCTGTGTTGATGACTCTTGGATCTAGTTTATGCATACATGTTATGATTGGGAACAATGTTTTTGGTCGTGAGAAGTTGAAATCGCATCTCTAGCAATAACCAATTATGGGTTGGAAATTTTTTTGGTGTGGTTGCTATGTGTAGCTGTTAACTTGCAGGATTACACATCACATGTAGTGTATGCTTGCACCACTAGAATATCAATATTTCTAACAAATTCTATTTTCTCTGCTTGTGGTTTTCTCGTTTGTGCAGACTACTCTCTTGGATTATATCCGCAAGAGCAGGGTACCTTCTTTGTCTACTCAACATGACAGAATATTTATTCCTTTCTGCTTGCATTTCATTCATTTAAGAGAACATTTTTGTGCTGAAAGGAGAATTTTTTTGTAGGTGGTGGCATCTGAGGCAGGTGGAATTACACAAGGTATTGGTGCATATAAAGTTCTTGTACCAGTTGATGGTCAACTCCAAACTTGTGTGTTTCTCGACACACCGGGTCATGAGGTACATATCACAGAATGTTATTGTATATGACTATATGCATATATCTTTCCTTCTTTTGATACCTAACTTTCAAAAGCTAAACTGTGTGTCACTGTCAAAAAGAAAACATTTGACATTTCAAAATCTTAACTGTTTAAATGATGATGGCTATTTTGTTATTATTTTTTTAACTACCTGAAGAAATTGGCAGGATTAAATGTTTACTTGTAATGGTGAAAGTTCTCAATTTTTCTTCACTGTTTATTTAGGAGCACTAGTTATCACAGTTTTGTCCTTTTTATGGCAGGCTTTTGGGGCAATGAGAGCTAGGGGAGCAAGAGTGACAGATATTGCTATTATAGTGGTTGCAGCTGATGATGGGGTCCAGCCACAGACTAACGAGGCCATTGCTCATGCTAAAGCTGCTGGGGTACCAATTATCATTGCCATTAATAAGGTATTCTGATATTTTACATGCTTGTATGATTGTATCTAGATCACGTAAGACACAAGATAACCCATAAATAGATCTATGGAAAAGCAAAATGGAGGCAAATCCAATTATAAAATCACAGTTGAATTATTGCTACTTTTAGACACTATTATTATCACTATTGCTAAAGTAGTCATATTTCCATTTAACTTATCAGGTCGATAGAGAAGGGGCTAATTCTGACAAAGTAATGCAAGAGCTCGCAAACTTTGGAGTAATATCAGAAGCTTGGGGTGGAGATGTGCCTATGGTTAAGGTTTGATTTCGTCAAAATACTTTTAAGCAAGTAAATTAAGGTGCTGCAACTTTGTAAATTATTGAGTAATTCTTCTGGTGCTTAACAATTTGAATCCAGATTAGTGCTCTCAAGGGGGAGAACATAGACGAACTATTAGAGACTGTCATGCTAGTTGCTGAGGTGAGTAATTATTGCAATTTGCTTCTTTTCAATAAATATATAATGATGTAGCCTTAAATAATTTTACTGAGCATAAAAGATATCAAGTGATAGATTTTCCACAATATTTCAGATAAAATAAGAGAAGTTCTAAATGACAATCTTCATGATTGCATCATTTGTATAATTACATAATGAACCTTGTTCATTCTACTGCAAAGGAACACTTATTTTGCTCATCTATTATTTAACTTGCTCAAACCTATACCCTGACATTTTGTTTTAATTATTGTTCTTTTCTATTTTTGTTTGAAGTTACAAGAGTTAAAAGCAAACCCTCATAGAAAAGCTAAGGGGACTGTGGTGGAAGCTGCACTTGACAAGTCAAAGGGACCTGTTGCCACACTAATTGTGCAAAATGGCACCCTTAAGAGAGGAGATATTGTTGTTTGTGGCGAAGCCTTTGGAAAGGTTTGTTCAATGCGTAGTGTGAAAGTTTCTAATTCCAAAAAATTCCAAAAAAGATGAGAAATAAAAGGAGGTTTATTCAGAGATTATATCAAGGCTTTGAAATGAACAGGTACGAGCTATGTTTGACGACAGAGAGACCCGAGTTGATGAGGCAGGACCATCTTATGCTGTTCAGGTACTCAAACTGAGTCTCTTCAATGTGATTGTTAATATTAAAATGACAGTGTACATTATTGTTTTGTAAATTGCATAGATTAAACACCTGTTTTGGGGAGGCCTGGATGTCATGAGGATGTTTTTTAGTATTTAGTATAAGTGGTTTTGAGTTTGTATTTCTCTGATACCTAAAGTCTTCTGGTATTTTCCTACTTCAGAAAAAAAGTAAAAAATGTCCATTCCTGAAGTACAGTTTCTCATGCATTCTGGAGTTCCTTCCCGAATGTTTTCAGAATATTCCAAAAGTTAGCATTGCCCCTTGTTCTTCGATATCCTTCTCTACATTGGCCTGTAAAGAAAAAAAAGGGGCAGCCCAGTGCACGTAACTCCCGGTTGTGCGGGGTCCATGGGAGGGTCGCAAGAGGTTGTTTCCACGACTCGAACCCGTGACCTCTTGGTCACAAGGCGACAACTTTACGGCTGCGCTGAGGCTCCCCTTCATTGGTCTGTAAAGAAGAGGCTAGTTTTGGTGAAATTCAAAAGACTCGGGATGCTGGGTGCAATCATGCTAGTTTTATGCTCTGTACACCCCATATAAGCTTAATTGTGATGCATACAAAGATTTTCCAGGGAAAATGTGACGTGATTGCTAAATGTAATATTATCATTTTTCTTATTTACATGTTTGGTAGGTAAGTGGTCTGAGTAATGTGCCAGTAGCTGGAGATGAATTTGAGGTGGTAGTTTCAGTGGATGTGGCACGGGCGAAGGCAGATAAGCAAGCTGAGGTGTTGCGGCTCCAACGGATGTCCTCTAAGATTGGGGAGGTCAAGGCCAGCTTATCGGCCCTTGCCGCCCAAGTTTTGGGTGGGAAGCAACTCGGGCTTGATAGGCATCAACTTAATATTGTTCTTAAAGTAGATGTTCAGGTATATATTTGTAAAAATGCCTCACTGCCCGTCCCTCCTCTTCAATCTCAATGCACCAATAAATTGCCAACAAAAATAGCAGTAGTTAACACTTAACAAAGCTTTGTATTTATAGGGTTCTATTGAGGCCATAAGGCATGCAGTCAAGGGTCTCCCTCAAGAGAATGTAAATCTAAAATTTGTGCTCCAAGCACCCGGTGATGTAGCTAGCAGTGATGTTGACTTGGCGCTTGCTTCTGAAGCGGTCATATTAGGATTCAATGTGAAGGTGCCTGGATCTGTTAAAACTTACGCAGAGAAAACTAATGTGGAGATACGACTGTACCGGGTCATATATGATATGATAGATGGTTTACGAAATGCCATGGAAGGTCTCCTAGAGCCTGCTGAGGTAAATACTTGCTATTTCTGATGCAAAATTACCTTTTCTTTTGCAGAACTTAATGTATCCAGAAATGTTGTTTTTTATTCTCCTCTATGCCCTTGAATGAAAACATCATGTGAATAATTATCTTGGTTTTCTGGAGAAAAGATGCTGAAAAATCTCGATAATTTGCATATTCATTTGTTGCAAAAATGTAAATTACATAAATGGTCTTTAAAACTCATTTTTCCATTATGATCCTTAAAAGCATCAAATGGGCCATTGATTGTAAAGTTTTTGTTGTCCCAAATTGGTCCTATCCTACCTTTAAACTAATGAATGTTGGTGACTTAATATAGTTGCGGGCCTTATTCTTTGCTTTGTGAGCAGGAGCAAGTACCAATAGGTCAGGCAGAGGTGCTAGCAGTTTTTAGTAGAGGCAGTGGCAAGGCTGCAGGATGCACAGTTACTGAGGGGAAAGTCACGAAAGATTGTAACATACATGTAATACGAAAAGGGAAAACAGTTCACACAGGAAAGCTCGACTCATTGAGGCGGGTCAAGGAGGAGGTTAAAGAGGTTAGTAGTTTTTTCCCTTCATTCGAAGTGCTTTTGTCTTTTCAAGTGCCTCCACTTGTATCTTTATACAGTCGGTGCATGTTTTCTATCTAATAGTATCATTGGGATGAAAGATGCAAAGATAACGGACCTCGTATATATGCATTATATTTTTCACACCTACAAGTTACTCAACTTGAAGGGAAGCCTTCGGGTAGCGGTAAAGTTGTCGCCTTGTGAAAGGAGGTCACAAGTTAACTTACTTTTTCTGCAGCTTCCTGTCCAGTTTCTTTTTATGTATTTCAAGGGTCCCACTGGAACATATTGAAAAAAAAAACTTGTATTTTCAACAAAGAAAAAAGAAGGCCAATAATGAGCCTCAACCTCATTTCTTGATCACAGTACATATTTTACTCTCTCTGTCTCTCTCAATAGGCGGGCGTTGGACTAGAATGTGGTATTGGAGTTAATGACTTTGACGGCTGGGAGGAGGGAGATGTAATTGAGGCATTTAGCACCGTAAAAAAGCAAAGAACTCTTGAGGAGGCCTCAGCAACTGTAGAAGCTGCGTTAGTTCAAGCTGGTCTGAGATGAAACATTGAAAAAGAAAATACCGGAAAATGGTGGATACCAAGAACTCCACAGAGCATAGATTGGACAAATACGAATTGCTCTTTCAGTTCACTGCTTTGAGATGAAACTCCAAGAGGTGCAAGATTTACAATCATTGAACATAAATTTTGTTTTTGTTGTGGTAATTTATAGTGGTGGGCTGAGATGTAGCTATGTATGTATTTTTTTCTGTTTTTATTTACATTTTTTGGTGGGTAAATTAGTACCTTAATAGTAAAATCAAATTTCACGATCTGTAACTTTTAATTTTTTTGAAATAAATGGGGTAAACCCCATCGCTTTCATTTTGCAACAAAAGCCAAGTAAAATGTAACTAACGACACTCCTAATATGTTTCAACCTATGGATACCCTATATCTCAGTATATCTATAAATACTAAACCTGATTACGGCACTGATGCTACTATCGATAACATCATTGCATTATACATCTGTTTTTTCCTTCCTCTCTAAATTAGTAGCATCAGTAAATTATTCTCATCTGTTTTTTCCTTCCTTTCTAAATTAGTAGCATCAGTAAATTATTCTCATCTGTTTTTTCCTTCCTCTCTAAATTAAATTTAAGCTACTAGCCTCAAATACCACGTCTCATCTATCAGAACTCTCCAATACAACACAAGTACATCAGAACAAGATTCAATTTGAATTATACTGTTGATGAACAAAAATAGAACAATTCTCTTGATGTTAAGCATTGGCAATTAGTATAAGCCCTCTCCTGTGCTGCGACTCCTCCACAGAAGTCAATTGTCTGTCTTTCCTCTTGCTCCCTCTGTGCTTCTGTCCATGCGCAACTCTCATCTTCTCTGGCTCCAATCCATGGATGCATAGCAGCCTTTAATTCTGAACTCCATAAACCTGACCCATATACCAGTAATGATTTAATCTTAACACAAAAATAATTATATGAGGCCTGATTTTCTGCACTCAAAATACATCTATTTCTCTCCAACCATTTAGACCAGATGATTGATACACACAAAGTCAAAAACACTTTTTCTTATCAATCTTTTTTTTTTAAAATATCTATAACATTCTCTAAACACTCAGGTAAAGTATACCATTGTAATTCACTTAAAATCCAATGTCAAATTCTTGGCATATAAGAGCATCTGAAAAGTGATCAATATCTTTATCTACACTGATAAGATCAAATTATGCATGCTTTTATCTATGATTTAATTTGTAATTGTTGAGATTTATGATATTTTGTAATAGCTTTGTTAGGTTTCGGGGTTTATGTTTTTTGCAGGGTTTGTAGCATAATAGAGTCATATTCCTTTACTCTCATTTTGACAAACAAAAATGGTCGTTTGTTAAGAATGCTGATACAAGAAAGCATGAAAATTTGTTTTCCTCAAATGATTTTGCCCATTTAACTGATATCTTATTCAATGTTAACCAATAGTAATGTTGTATTGTCTTATTTTCTACCTGCAAAATTTATGTAATCCATTTGAAAAATATAATCACAATTTTGTCTTCACAAATTTTCTGTCAAATATATATCATTTCC
>CAXKVX010003165.1:0-38155 GCA_964058865.1 Eleocharis quinqueflora
ACTGGTTTTGAGAGAACACACAACTGTACAAAGTGAACTTATTGTAGGGAAATTAAGATAAATGAAGAAATAAATAAATAGCAACAACTACCATTTCTATCCACAGTCTCAGTATCTGTCAGCCAGCCACCAAATTCGTCCCTTGAAATCTCGTTTGGAGGAATCCAGCACGCTTCGACCTTCAACCGAGATACACGAGGAGATAGGAACCTAAATCGAACTCGTCTAATTGGGAGCGAGAAACGGGTCGATTGTTTGCCATGTAGGGAAAGGAGGAAGCACTGGTTTCTCTTCACTCGGGTGTGGAGCCATGGCGAATTAACGAGAGAAGTGGAGCTCATAACTAGATTCACAGTTTCACACTGTGCTTTTTGCTGGGGTTAACCGATTAGGCTAAAGTGATCTCCCCTTGAGAGCGATGGAGACGGGTGAAGAGAAATAATTCCACTCCTGATTCTCTGTGGCGCTATTCGTGGCACCTGTATGAACTTTTACGAACTCCGGAAGTGTAGCATTTTCATTTTTCAGGAACCACAGTTAGTTTGTAGTGACATGTTGAATTTAAAAATCAAAACAGGCGTCGAAAAAATTACTTGTATATGGCCCCTTAGGCTGAGTAAGATTAGGTGCCATCTTAAAATCAAAAAAAAAAGAAAAAGATTAGGTGCCATGAAAAAAAATGATAAATTATGGTTCGGTATAGGACGTTGAATTGTTCCCTTAGGCTGGGGTAAGATTAGGTGTTATGAAAAAGAAAATGATGAATTACATGGTTTGGTTTAGGACTTTAGGGAGGGAGTTGGTATAATTGACAATACTTTTTAACTTTTGGGTTTGAGTCCGGAGTTTCAATTAGTATCTTCACAAAACACCCCAAGGGGCCTAAATCTGTTCCAAATATCAAATTTGATAAAATGGATTATTTACCTTTTCGGATCAGAATGGGTTATAACTAAGGTGAACAAAATCAAGTTCTATCTATCTAGTATATAGTGGTAAGGCACAAGATTTTCATGAAGAGGTTTGGGGTTCAAATTCCAGCAGAAATTATTTTAGGAGAGTTTTCAAGTTATTTTATGATTTATTTATGAGTGTGTGTTGTAAGCCTACGAACAATGAATTAAAAAAAAACTAAGGTGAACAAAAGGTACCATATCCTATGTGGGCCATTGCTAATTTTGTATATCATCACAACTGTAATTGTCTGGACTTTTTTGCACCAGAGGGGTGCAAACTTTGTCTGGACCGTCCGATCTACTTTAGACGTTTCTGATTTAACAATATTAAAACTTTCTCAAATCATATCATTCACAGTCGAGCTGTTAGTGATTGGTGTCCTAGATCCAAATCATATGTTTGATTATTTAGTTTATTAGTGAATGATTATATCATTTTGTTCCTTGAGTTATTATATTTTGTGGATTATCTGGGTTGATGACCTGGATTGTAGAATTTCACTAATGAAATAAATATAATTACTCTTAAAAGTCTTTGATCTTGGTAATTAGCAAAGAACACTAATTGACCAATATAAGATCAGTGTGTCGGATTAGATGATGATCACATTCTACAGATCATATGACAAAGAGTTGTCAATGCTAATCACACAAGTGTATACATCGGGATGTATAGCACTAGACAGACCAAAAAATGAAATATCACGTGGATTGTGTTACGTGTCATTGATATTTCATTTGTGTCATGAATTCTAGGGTTGAGATGTTTATATTTCCTACATGAGAAATATACATCGTTGGTACTGTCCAACGCTCACTTTAACTATGAGTTATATAGACAGTTACTGCAATGTGTATAACTTGTGCGGAGGAACTATACGCATCAAGATACCATTGTCCTCTATACATGATATAGATGATGATATCTCTGGGCCCCTTGATAAAGTTTGTATTATGTGCATGCAATATGATTTATGTTAATCATATCATAATTAAACTTTAGAAAATCAAGAAAGAATAATTAGCAAAGATGACACATTCCTACCTTGCAATTATTTTGATATCATGAGACAAGGAATTGACACAATAATATTTTAATATTACAGGATCATGATTTTGCATTGTGCTTTTTCATCTACATCATTTGGGTAATCAATATACCATGGCTAGTTGTATCATTGATTTATGAAATTAAAATGTTTAGTTTCATTGCCATAATGATGGGATCCTATAGGGTCACACCATATGAAAGATTAAAAGAAAATATTGTAAAATAATCCTAGTAATATTTAAAGTATGTGTGACATATTTTAAATGACTTTTGACACATGAGAGATGCATATAAATTAACATTGGATATTAATTTATATGTTGGCCTTTTAATATATGGGATTGTGGACTTAATTAAATATTAATATGATTAATGTATTTAAGCCCAAAGCTCAAATATAGGCCATAAAATTTCAAATTTCTGGGGAGAATTGATTAGTAATGATATAATTAAAAGAATATTGAAGTATATCATTAAACCTAATCAATTTCCATTAAAGAGGAGAGAAAATTTTGGACAGTTTTTTGAGGTAACTTTAAACAGGATTTTGAAAGGGCAAACCTCAACCATTCTGAACGTATGACCTATGAAAATTGAAGCCCTTTGAGTCTAGAATCCAATGGTTCAAGTTTCATATCGTTTGGAGTTACCTACAAAGAGTTATGACATATTTAGTACCCAAAGGTCAGAAATTTAGCATTGAACTTCTTGGCTGAAATTTGTCTCTCTCTCCCAATTTTTCTCTCATGTGTTGAGACAAAAACTCCATTAAAATTTCTGAAATTTTGAAGAAGGTTTTGAAACTAGGATTAAGGTACCACTTATTGTTCTCTTACTAGCTTTAGAGATACAATTGTTTCTTTAATCTTTCGGTGGATACCTAAGGAGGCTCGACGGTTGACGAGCTAAGCACAACCAACGAAACAAGGCATAGGGAATAAGAAGTTGCTAAGCTAGAAAACCATACTCGATTTGATTTGGATATCAAATCATAAGGTATAATATTATTTCCTAATTATTTAGGCAAATAAATATTGTCTTTACACTTATAATAGCTAGATTATTTGTTTTGAGATGAATAAAATTTTGTTTTATTCCTTGCTTTCGAAGCATCAAAACTTTCAATCCAATCTTAATTCAACGATTCTAATGAGAGCGCACTCCTCTAGTGCAAAAAATGCATCAGATGATACTTGTCCCATCTTAACTATAATAAATTATTGCGCATCATAATTAACTAGTCACGACGCACACTCCAATATTTTTTTATTATTTTTTAACTCATTGATCATAGACTTACAACACACAAAACTTAAACTTGTAAATAAACCTAAAAAGCTTTTCTTGAAAATAATTTCAATGAAATTTGAACCATAGACAGCCAGACTTCACTGCACTTGAAAGTGTTCGGCCACACTCCACCCAGAGGCGGATTCAGAATTTTCATCAGAGGGCAATATTTATAAAAAAATTCAGGGGTAGCAAAATGATGCATATTTTTAAATATACATGGTGATTTTACAAAAAAAAAAATTGACAAATCGTACAAATACACAGGAGAAGGCACTTGCCCCCCCCCCCCCCCCCGATCACACTGAATCCTCCACTTACTCCACTATTCACCTTTTGTTGTTTACCAGCCCTTGAAATAGAGAGATAGCAATATAACTTGTGATGCACGAGCACGAGTGCAGATATCGTATCGGATACGATGCGAGTGTGGTGGTACGACGATTTCAAAACTCTTTAGATACAAGTGCGGCGATATATATTAAATTTTAATTAAAAATGTTATAATTTAATAAATTAATTAATAAAAAAATAATAGTGTGGCTTGTCTTGGGTTCGAACCTCCTTCATGCTTCATGTTTCACCCATTTTTCTAGCGATATAACAAAAAATATTAGCGGTTTTACAAGACCTAATTGCCACGTGGAGTTTCGAAACATATCGAGGCGTATCAAAGATCGAATTCGTCGATCAAAGTGAATAAAATAATCGGATACGTCAATCTCGATACGCCACGTGGCTTATCGAATTCGTATTCCAAGAAGTATCCGAGTATCCAGGTATCGAATATGTAACCGATACAGTGCGTAAAGTACCGTGAAGTATTCGGATAGCATAGAATATAACACTCCACATTTACACTTTGGAATATTAACTCTCCACGTATCCGATACAGTACGACAGAGTCCCTCAGGTACAACTTTGCAAGCCCAAAATCAGAGATCTTTGGCATAAAATTGTAATCCAAAAGGACATTATGAGGCTTAATATCAAAATGCAGAATTTGCATCTCACACTCCCAATGCAAGTAGTCGATGCCTTGAGCTACACGTAAAACTCTCCTTGATTTTGACATTTTGTACCAAGAGAAGCGGAGAAGCGCAGAGCATCACTGTTTCCTCCGAAAATATGCTTATCGAGCGAACCATTTGGCATGAACTCGTATACAAGAGCCTTTTTTTATTCTTCTGAGCAATACCCAATATGTTGCATTATGTTTCTGTGGTGAATTCTACCAAATGTGGAAACCTCATTGATGAACTCTTCCCTGTGGATTTGTGAGCTTCGCAGCATTTTAATGGCCAGATGTCGGTTATTTAGAATTATGCCTTTGAACACAGATCCAAAGCCGCCTTCACATAACCTATTCTTGAAGTGATTGATAATTGCAATAATATCAGTACAAGAGAATCTGGTCAATTTTGAATGAATAGGATTTCATTCCTCATCGGTTGGCACTCGTTTAGATTTCTACTAAGTTTGGCTGCTTGCATCTCTACTTCGTTATTACTCTCTTAATTCTACATTCTAATATCTTCAACTAACTGTTTTGTTTTCTTACAGGCGTGAAAGGCAAGCTCATAGGAGGTAAACTTGCTATTCCACATTTTTTATGAAGCCCCCTAATTTGGTTAAATCATATCTATTTTAAGTTTGCTTATTTCACATTTCAATTGAAAGTTTCATCCTATCAGGCCCGAAAGAATACCAACAACATATTTTTCTTTGCTTCATTTCCTGCAACAAATGGCACTGGATTTGTTGTGCTCTTATTACCGGTCGCCGTTCTATGTTATACATCTAGAAATCGAACCCTTAGTAACTATGTGCAACACGAGGAACTCCTTGCCAAGTATGGCAATAATTCTAAATATTCATTTGAGTACAAACGTCAGTATGTCACACGAAATTTGTACATACAAACACACAAAAAGGGGGGCCAGCTAAGCACCAAAAAGGATTTTAAACATTCATCTCGAGTAACTCTTCATCTTCAATTTGTTCTTCAAGTTTTTTTCTGGCTTGTGATTTTCTCTTATTCTCCTCTCCGATTAAATCAGAAATTGCTTTAGGTAGCCAAAACCCAGGTCGTTCCAGGAATGGGGCTCGATCAAGAACCAAGGGTTCTCTTTGTACTGCTTCAACTCCAGCAAAAGTCCATAAAGCAACGGTTGCTTTGCCTTTTAGCCCAAGACAGAACCATCCTGCACCTGACACAGCAATGTCTACACTGTTGACATCCCAGCTTGTGCCACAAACTTTGAACTCTCTTTTTGTCCAGTCTCCTAGCTCTGCCACCCGATCCTGTCCAATAGGTGGCTATAATAGCCACACAAGCTAATTCAGCATGATGTCATAGAGTAAACTTGGTTTTGGATATGTACTGTTCAGGTATTGAACAACAACATATCAACGAGTAAAGTGCTAATGGGTGTGATAGAATCAGGAAACAATATGTTTTGAACCAGTACACACTGAAAGAATTCCTCCAAGCATAAAGTAGTGCTCGCAAACCAGTACTGAACTCAGGTAACCCAAACAGCAAAACACATGATCAACTATAAAGTAACCCAAACCGAAAACGATTTAAGAAAAATGTTTTACCTGAAGTCTCAAACCAAAATGATTTCTACGCAATTCATCAGCATTATCTGTCTTTCCCATGTGAAGAGAGACGCTAGGAGAAGCCCATACAGTTATGTAGATTGTTTGAACAGACGCTTCAATTAGCTCAAGTCTCATCAAACCCCCTACATGCACTGTTTGCCCTGCCTGAATCAATTTGGAAAAACAACAAGAGAAAAAGTTGTTAGGAAAAGCCCAGACAGTTGTCAATAAAAAGATGGAACTTGTGAGCAATATAAAGGGACGGAATACACTGACAATGGAACTATTAACATTCTTAACAATAGTCTCAACAATGACTGCATCCTTGGACATTTCAAATTTCTTCAATGTGAATATTGTCTCATGATGCATCAACATTCAGGAAATCAGGGTTGTTAAGTTTAAATCATTATAGTAAAACAATTTACCAGATCTTGTCATTCATAGGCATGATATATAAGGAAAAGAAAAGATAAATGAGAATAAGGCACTGGTTACTGGTACCATCGATAGTGGTACCAGTACAGGATATAGAAGGGAAGTAAGAAGATAGGATATAGACAGTATAGATAGATAGGGATGGGTATTGTTTGTTGTTTGTTTTGAGTTTTGACAGTTGCTTTTACTGGAAAATGAAAGCGATGGGGTGGTCCCCCATTTATTTCAAAAAAGATAGGCATGATATATTAAATCACATAAATCATCCCTACTTTTTGCACTTCTTATTTAAAAATGATTTAGACAATTTTTTCATTGTCAATTTCTATACTTCTTATCTGTAAATGGATGCTAACACATGAATAGATGCATGTAGTAAACCTCTATTTTATACCTTGAGTCTTGATCCTCTTATACCAGGAAAACATTCAAACATAAAAAAGATGGGTTTATTAAAGACGAAACTGAGATGAAACCCAATCAGTGGGTTTCATGATTGGGTTTCATTTCCATGAAAGTGACTGGAATTTTACGTTGACTCACCAAGCCTATCATAATCCTCCTTGAACTTAGAAAAACCAATATAACAAACTTCTAATGGTAAAAAAATAACTCTAGTTCAACAAAAGTTAAAAGGAAACAAAAAGGAACTTGCCTTCACTCGAAAGGAATGGGGCTTTAGTGCCTTCCTAAACTCAACCATCTTCTGCTCATCCCGATTTAGACGATTCATCACCAATCCTGGATGCAACAACCCGGGGGTATCAAACATTTTAACCTTAGCAGGTAAGATACCAGTCACCCGCAATATCCCCAGAGTAGTCCCTGGGACTGCTGCCTCGGTTAACTTTGTAATCTTGACCCCTTGCTTCTTTGCAAACGCATTTATTAGAGTAGATTTCCCTGCGTTCTGGGCACCCACAACCCAGACATTGCCACGGGGCCCGGCTAATTGTTTTATGCAAGAAATCAAATTCCTAATGTTCAAATCCTTGTGTGAACTCACCTGGAACACTGCATCAAGCTTGTGAGCCCCATTATCCTTCGCACGGCTACGAACCCATTTGTCCAGCCTGGCAGGTGATATCTGAGGGGGAAGCAAATCAACCTTAGTTGCAACCATAACTAGTTTAGGTAATTTGTTTGCTTTTGATTTGGTACCCTCTAATGCTTTAAAAAGGGATTTTGCAGCCACTTTAGGGAATGATCCATCAAAATCGGTGCAATCAACGACCATCACAACCACAGAGGTGGTACCTGTCGATCTCATCAAACGGGTGGAGATGAATCTCTCAAAGTCAAAATCTGGAATTAGGTTTTCGACATTAGGATTTTTAATTTGGCCATAATTTCTCAAAGAATGACACCTTGCACAAACTGTGACCATTCCTGCTTCCTGCTTTGCTTTTTTAGCAGCTTCTCTCATCCTTCTCTTTTTCTCTGATTTTGAGATATTCTCCTTCTTTATTTTTTTTAAGTACTCTTCAGTAATGTTGCCATATCCAACCCCCGGAGGGGCAAAACCATCCATTTCCCTTCTCCGTTTCTCCTCATCATCTAATTCATCCCAATCCTCATCCCAATCACTTTCTTCTTCATCTAAATCGGTGAGTTCTTCAATGTGTTCGTCAAGATCAGAATTTGAACAAGACCAATCTTCTGATTCTTCCTCCTCTAGAAATTGATCCAAACTGGAAAAGGTTTTGCCACTGGATTTGAACCCAGACTTTACTTGAGATGAGAGTTTCCTACTTCTCTTAGATTTTCCCCCAATGTTTTCATCTATTTCAGATTCTAAAATCTCTGCCTCCTTAAAATTTGAATCCAGCTCGAAAGCCCCATTACCCATTTGATCTAAGTCTGATAATTCCATTATTTTTTTATTAGAATGAAATTTTTCCAACAAGGCACTAGCTAAATCATCCTTCATTTTCCTATCAAATTTTACAGCTTTACCATTTGTTGGCTCCTTCAAAGTTGCATTATCCTCCCAATCTGAACCCAAATCAAATTCTACAAACTCAGAGATATCCTCCATTTCTTCATCAGAATCAGACCCTTCCGACAACTCATTCAGCAACTCATCCTCAATTTCAGATAAATCGTCAGATTTATCCAAAAGGACGCCAGTACCACCACGAGCAGCAGCAAAACTGTCTTTGTCTTTAGGAGAAGGTGTTTTGTAATAACCTGGTAGATTAGGATCTGAATCTTGCATGAACACGCCGCAGCCTGGACAAATAAGCCGGTGCATATCATCATCTCTTCCTTCGCTAATAACTAGATTTTTGCCGGGTTTTGGAGTCCAAACGGAAGGGGAGTTACACTTGCACAAGAGAGAAAGCGAGGAGCATTTTCTAGCGGAGAAGAGTACAAGGGGAGGACGAGGTGGTATTCTACCGTTGAAGGAGGTTATGAAAGAGGAATTGCGTGTAATTGGAGTTGCGCCTGAAGCGGATGTGAATGCCACCATGAGTGCAAAGCAAAAGCAAGAGAGCGGAGGATAAGAAGAAAAAAGAGATTCAATCTTTATTCTTTGTGTCTGAGATATAAGAGGGGTTTAAGCCTTAAGGAGCGAACCGCATCCTCTATTGCTCTCCCGATTTAAGGAGTGTGTTACTGTGTAGGCCCATTAGCCCATGAAAGGTGATAGTACGGCCCATTTATTATGTTTTGTATATTTTAATTTGATATACATCTGCTTGCTTAGTTGCTTTGGAACATTCACAACTTATTGAACTTTTTGTCTGTTTGGTCCAAGAAAATGAAAACTAAAATGAGATAAGCGGATGCTAGGAACGTTTTACTTTTACACCCCAAAAAAGGTAAAGAAGCGAACTTGATTTCCAGTGTTAGCAATTCTTCTTTCCCTCAAGCATTTAGAACGAAACAAAATCCTTTTGAAGAAAAGGATTTTAGAACGATCTCTCTTTAAGTCTTCATATAAAAAAAAAGGAACAAAAAAAAGCAAAGATATTTTAGTCTTCGAGTATGTCCAGCTTTCTCATTCTGAAGAATTCTCCTAATACCACCCGGCCAATATGAAGTTCCTTTGCATCTTCCTCTAGTTTCCTGATATACAACTCAAACAGTTAAACAATACATCGAAAAATAGACCAATAACAATAAGCTGATTTACCTTCAGCAGTTGAAACTACAATCAGGCAACATCACTAGAGCAATAATTGCAAAGAATGATGTTCTCTTCTTTCACTAGAACTTCTTTCCTGTTCATCAAACAAAAAGCAAAAAGATAATTTCACCATCATCCTGAGACCAGTCAGTGATCAGTAATCACTTGCATGCACCTAATCAAATCATGAGCAATTCAAAAGTCCCAAATTAACCAAACATCAAGTACCCATTTCAGTAATCATTTGACCTGGAACCCAAAAAGAAGACCCAACATCAAGTACCCATTTCCCCTCAAGACAAGACCACGAGATCAATCCAAACATACGGCTCACACCAAACCCAACCCCAAAACTAGACAGATCCAAACCTGTCTTAAACAACCCAGGAATTGCAGTCTAGCTAAAGCACAATGACCAAAACCTAATTGACATTGGAGTTGCAGATCATTTGTGATCTTTAATTTTTAATAGGATGTTTGTGTGTTTGTGTGTGTGTGTGTGTTTGTGGTTGGGGAGAGAGAGCAGAGTACCATGGGGGATAAATGCGAATGAGATTTCCAACTACAAGGTCCACATTTTCACATAACTTTGGGTTGAATATTACCATCCCTTCCTTTTTTGCTTCTCTACCCATTATCCTTTCAAGTTGCTCCTTGTCATGTAATGCAGGCTGCAGAAATGTCCAGGATTATAGAAAAAGAAGAATCAGCAACCAATTCCAATTCATCAAAATCAGATTTGGTAGTAAAAAAAATAAAGAATCAAGATTCAAGAGAGATAAGTTAGATGAACATGAAACAAGCAACGGCAAACAATAAGACGACCCTCCAAAGATCTTGACATAATTTGCACCGTAATTGCAGTTGATTTATCTGCAATTGGTAAAATTAAGAAAAATTAGTTCACAGTTGTCTCCGAAAATTACTCTTGTACCAGTAGGCACAGTACTGATTCAATGACCCACCCCAAGTAAACAATCTAGAACAAAAGATCTATTTAGTTCACTAGCCATAATATAAGATTCTCATCATTGCTATTACATGCTACTGAGCGAGTGTAACTGTTACCTACCTATCTTGCTACAAGAGCTATGTGGTGCACAAGAAAACCTTGAAAACTCAGCATGCCTTTCTTTCTCAAGCTGCATTACTTGTAATAGCCTCCCATGAAAATTATTCCTGCTTAATTAAAGCCAAATTTGATGTACTTTCCAAATTTGATGTATGATATCCAGAGAAATATGAGCATTAGCCATACTGTGATGAATTAGCTGCTGGAAGTGCAGGCCACATGTCAATAGATGTATTAAATGTTTCCTGAAAGAGATCTGCCATAGTTTGCCCCTGTCCTTCAATTTGATGAGCTAACAAACCTAACTTGTTCAGATATATCTCCTGAAGAATGAAATTAAAATTTAAAAAAAAAATCATACTACTATACATAACAAAACATATCAAAATAATAGTTATCCAAGATACAACAAATACAACCATGCAAAACCTGCCAGAAATATTAAAAAGATAACACAGATCAGTGGCAGACATTGAAGACCCGGTGGCAAAAGACCCCACTGGAATTTTGTAGATATCCTAAATTTATATGAATTTTCTGTTTCATTCCACAAAATATCTCAAAAAGAATTTAATTGAAAGAACACAGATACCTCGAAGTCTTGGCTTTGCCACTGAATGTTTTAAATTCTGAGAGATACCATAAGTGAATTTTCATAGAAGTTCGTCTGACATGGTTGCATAGCTCATATTTAAATTACAAGACATCTAATTTTATTTTTACTTTAATATTTTTTTTTTGAAAAAACAACCTACCTCCTCATCGCCAGATGTATGACCAGCTATATACTCAGGCGGGTCTTCTTCATTTTCAAATGTTCTCTCTCCTAAAGTAGGCAAATTTCTCTTTTTTCCTTCTCTTAATGAAGTCTTCTGTACCAGCTATCATGAAAGAGAAATAAATTATAACCTAGAGAATGAGAAAAGTAAGTAATGAAGGGTGTATGTATTTCGAGACTTAAACTAACTTCTACTTTTGATGGTTGAAACAACAATGAACTTTACCAGATTTGAAGTTAAGATGGAAGGGGCACAGTTCTTCCCCTGGAGACCTTCTAAAAGCTCAGCCATGGAAGGATGTGGACCCTCCTTTTGCTCATATGGAATCAAATTGCAAGGAAATGGATCATCTTCTTCATTTATATCTTCTAAAATATCAAAATCTTCATTTGGTGGCGTGTATTCAGGGCACGAGTTCTCTTTGATTGTTAATTCTTGAACTGGCCGTTCGTGGTTTGAACTTGAATGTATGGAAAACCTAAGTTTTGTCTTCCCTTTTTCCCCTGTTAAGATTGTAGGTATAAAGTAATATTGGAAGGAGCCATCTAAAAACACCAAAATACCAAAAGATGTATCCGAAATGACATACTAATACTAACTGGCTTCTTGGATTGAGAATCTAACCCACTGGATTCTTCCAGTATTTGAATCCATTCTGATATTTCACTTCCTTCAAGCTTTTTGCTACTACTATATTTGTCTTCAAATTTTGAGGTACCACACTGGTATACCAAAGAACTTTCAGTTGCTGCAATATTATCCTGTTCAGCAAAAAAAAATGAAACAAATTATTCATACCATAGAAGTTTTTTTAACAGTACATGTAATATCCTTTACATACATAACATTGATAATATGAATGTAGACGTAGTTTAGATACCTGATCAGAAATTGAATCATCAACAGAATCACCGAGTTGCTCTTCTTTAGGAGGAGACTGGATGGATTCATTTGAGTTGTCACCTGATTTATGGACTTCACTTTGGTAATAAACTGGGAAGCTGGATAGAGTCTGAAACAAGGAGGAAGCTCAAAAAAAAAAGTTTTACTTTTTGGTGCCAGTAAATAAATGGGTATTTAGGACCTATACTGGTGATGAAAATTACATAGAATTTCATCAAATTGGTACGGAATTTGACTGAAATATAATTCTCATTTCAACCCTCTTTCAGCCTAAATTTCAAGCAATAGTACGAATTTTGGGAGCATATTGTTTTACTGGTAAAGCTTCAAATCAGTGGTTCAATAGACAATAGCAGCAACTGTATTACCTTTTTGCTGCTTTGATAAAGCGAGTGTAGCTTTTCAGTACAATCATTATCATATATCACCTCATCCTCTATATCATCATCTGAACACAAGAAGGAAAACATAATAGTTTGTAATTATACCTTGCAATAAACTAGAATTTGGATAATCATCCTATGATCCTAGTATTCTAATTTCATTTACAGCCTTCCTATAGGCAGGCTCTAGTATGCTTCCCTTTTGAGCAGTGTCTGTCCATATACCTCAAAAATATTAAATTTTCAGAAGGGATCCTCAAAAAGGTCTTTTCCGTGGTAGGGACGAAATTTGAACATAATCTCTTTTGGTCGCTGTTTAAGACAGCTAAAATGAGAGAGAAAAGGACAGACCTGAAAGGCTTTGATCAAAAACTTCATTATTTCTCTGCGCAAAAATAAATTAAAATGTTATTCACGACAGTACAGTAAAGTGTGCTCGCTTGCTTGCGCGCTTGCGAGTGTGTTTGTCGGAAAGAGAGGGAGAGAGGCGTGTACCGGGAACGCAGTTTGGCGCCACATTTGTAAGGCAACTGAGGTGTCACAAATCACAATGCAGTTGGGGAAGGAGGGGGCATTGATTGGAATACTGTCTTTATTCCCGCGAATAGAATAGAATAGAATAGAATTAACCTGAAATGTGAATATCAAATAGCCCACTTTTCCCGATTTCTCTTTACAGGGGTGCCTGGAATTGGACTTTGGACTGGAATAGATAATTTGCTTTTGTTTTTCTTAAGAAGAAGAAGAAGCCCAGTTTCGTAAGGAATTTAGGATCAATATAGGTCTTTTTTCCGTTAGATTTAGTTAATTAATTAATAAATAAGAGATGCATGAGAGCATCTTTAAAGTTTTATTATTGACATAATTAGCTTTGTCACATGAGGTCAAGCAAATTTTTTCTTGTATCTTACGTTACGTTTTAAGAGCATAAGGATTATCTGTTGCATTTACGCAGCGTTTAAATGCAAGAGTTCTTTTTTGTGTTTATATTTGTATTTAGTTAAGTGTAAGAAATGTTAAAAACGTTAAATTTTTTGAACGTTTAACTTTCTACTGACAGTGCACAACAAAGCCAAAAAATTATAGAAAAATCCTGAAAAATAGAAAAAAAATTATATGTAAACTCACATCAACATTAAAGCTACATCAATAATAAATCACAACAAATCAAAACATAAGTACATAACATGTCAACGTTAAAATTGATTGTTTCATAACATCAAACATTAATTGTTTTCTTGTAACATCAAACATTCAAACAAGTCAAGGTTGCAAACAAAAACCTCTTGTAAAGTGTAAACCATGTACAAACAAAATAAAAAATAGAAGTAAAACCCTATACAAACTTATAGAAATACTTCCTCAATTAATACTTCAATCCCACTCTCATGCTTTCCCATTCAAAGACTTCAACATATATTGTGGTGGTCGACACTATCAGAAATTAGTTTCCTTAGCATCTGAATATTATAATATAACTTGCTTACCATTATAGAATTTTGCAAGTATAATATAAAGATGTCAATAAATGAACCGAGTATTCTGTTTGGGTAATATCTTAATATAGGACTGTTAACGAAACTATTTTACTCTTTTATTCGATTAGTATCGTATTCGATAAAACGGTATGAGTAAGAATTTTTTTCGTTAGCTTATCGGATATGGATATGGGTAAGAATTTTTTCATTAGCTAAATGGATAAGGGTATGGATAAAGGCTATTTCGTATATTAACATATATTCTATTTTATCATCTGTAAAAATAATTAATTAATTAGTAATTTAAGTTGTTTAGGAGATCATCTAATTAGTTGTTCTCTTTTTAGTAAAACTCTTAATTTTCAACAGAACGTTAATGTTTGTCTCTTGGATTCTATCAAATCCTCTCAATTAATTCTTTTAAAAAAAATGATTGTATAATTATAGCTCTAGTATAATATTTTGTATTATATATTATTTTTTAATTATTAATGTATATGCTCTACTTGCTTTCATGTTGTGTTTGTGTTTTTGAAAAATATTGATTTTAGATGTATTTGTATAAAATATGATTTATTTATAAAACTGAAAAATATTATATTAATATTGCATGTATCGTCTGTTATCCGTTCGTTACCTTATAATTTTAACGGGTAAGTATAGGATAAGGGTAAGTCCGATTTTAACGGGTAATGATAGAGTATGGATAAGAGTAATTTCAAATTGATACGAATACAGAAATAACTCCAGCCGAGCCGTATCGTACCCATTGACACCTCTATCTTGACATGCTCTTGAACTTTTGATTTGTAACAAATTAGCTTCCGGAGTTCTAATTTGAACAAACACCTTCATGAACTTTGCAAAAATTCTATCATGAAGCCTCTCCTACCATGTAAGCATGAGGACATGGCATACTTGTCTTGTATAAGCATGTGGCAATTAATTACATTCACACAACTCATTAGATTTCCTTGTATGTAGTATTATTTGTGTGCATGTAAATCTTTATGCAGATCTTAATTCACAAATGAACCCACCTTCATTTTAGGAAATTCGTTTTTGCTTTCTTTTTATATTACGTGAAAGCTTGTCAAATAAAAGTTGTATAACTTTTTTTTATCCGCCGAACACATTTAGGATGAATGATAATTAAGAATTTTTAAAATTGATTAAGACTTCTGATTTTTTATATGAGATTATTTAAGATATTGGAAACTTCTGAAGACATTATCCTTAAAATTGCCAACATATTCAATAAAATTTTGCTTAAATCCTATATTAGTTCAAAAGAAAATTTCTAATTTAAATAAGTACGACACAATACTTCTTGCATATTAATTTAAACAACACAAGACAAAAAGAAACGTTTCAACAATTATGCATATTATATTATAGCTTAAAAGACAAGTATGCCACATGGTGACATGGAGCAATTTTATTGGCTGGCCCTACTATGTCCTCATGCTTACATGGTATGGGAGGCTCTATGAGAGAATTTTTCCGAACTTTGTGATCAATGACAATGATCCTTCTAGCAGACCATTTAGCATTTAATGCTATATTTTATTTATAAAATAATATCAATATTCTTGCATCTCTATAGTATAATATTTAAAATATATATGTTTATTCATTTTAGTTTACAAAATGATACGAAGTTATAAAAATAGGCATTACAAAAAGGATATGTTCATGAACAAAATGTTTGACATTTTTATGTTTATTTCGTGATTCATTTTGTTTTGATGAAGTTATAAAAAATAGGCATTACAAAAAGGGTATGTTCATGAACAAAATGGTTGACATATTTATGTTTATTTCGTGATTCATTTTGTTTTGATGAAATTATACAGTTTGATCATTACTGATAAAACTAATTTATTAGTATATAAAAAGGAATATTATGAAGTCATGGATTATACTATTTAAAAATTGTATTGAAAATTATTAATTAAAAATTAAAAATTTATGAAGATATTTACTTTAGATATTATACTATTGATATGCAAGAGTAATTCTTGTAATTTTATGAATAAAATAAAGTATTAAATAGAAATGATCTGCCAGGAGGGTCATTGTCATTGATCACAAAGTTCAGAGAATATTTGTTTAAATTATAAGTTCGAGGGCCAAGTTATCACAAGTCAAATTAAAGTCTGATACCTCATGGAGCATTACTCCATTCTTATAAATGAACCAAGTTATTCTACATATATAAAGATTGAACATGTTTGCTACATTGATTATGAATAAAAATTTTACTGTAGCGAGCTACAATGATTTTACAGTTTCAATTTTTCTGCCTTTTTTGTTGCAGTTGAATTTTTTCATTTCTTTTTTTGGATTATGTAAACGATTTATTATAAATTTTGTTATTGTAATATAAAAGTTTAAAATTTAACTTTTTCGCGCGGAGCGTAAACATATATCTAGTTATGAATCATGATTGCTAATGTCTCAGCTTGTTCTTATCAAAATATTCACTTGGAATCTTTTAAAACAATGAAGCTAGATCTAATAGTATTTCACTATCTCTCTCTCTCAAGAAAAAGTAATAAAAACTTATATGCATTTAATGTTTCATCAATTCATTTAAGATGTTGCATCGGTTACAGGAGCTAGACATGGTGATGACATCATATTGTATTATATTTGTATCACATTTAATTCATAAAAAAATTGATTATTTATCGAGAATGCACGCACTGAAATGAGAGATTGACATAAATTTTTTTACTGTATAATGAATTTTATAAAGAAAAAAAACGTTTTACTATTAAATTCTATCTAATAAGTCACACAACACAATCATCCAAGTGTTAATTTTAATAGGTTTTTTTTACTTTTTATGTCACACAAAAGTACTTTGAATTTCACTTTTTCATTAAATTGTGATTTTTTTTACTTACTTTTATTTTATATATTATTATACAACTTTTACGTTGATGATTTATGTTAGAGAGTCGTTTTTTATTTTTATTCTATGTCATAAGTGTTGATGTACAAATACGAATATATACTAGGTATGCAGACGCGCTCCGCGCGTTTCAAGCCTGGTGGAAGTGTAAAACTTAACTTGCAGATATTCTTTTGGGCTGTTAATTTTGGAGTTGTTAAATTGGACTGATTTTTTATAGTTGATTTGCTAACATGTATGTCTAACTGAAAAAGAGGTTGGGCTCAAAAAAGAGAAACGAATTATAGAAGAAATTGAAAGCAGAGGTAGGTGCATGCCTGAAATAAGTTGAATAATACGTAAGCAGGGGTAGAGCAAATTCACTCTGAAAGCTATGATGCAGCGAGGCAACTAATAACACCATTATCATACTGTATCAAGAAAGGAGCATATGAAGAGAAATTAACCGAAAATAATCTAAAAACCCAAGTAGGAAAGATAATAACCGATAACAACATATTTGTATTCTTTAAGAGTCAGTGCATTGTATCAGTACAAAGCTTGAAGAAGGTGCATGCAATATCCAGTGCACTTCATCTAAAAGACAACAAAACACACAAAATAATCAGGTGAAATCAAAGACAATGTAGAGGCGATGCTCTTATCCGAGATATAAACAACATGGTATAATCAGCACCATTGGTACCTGGCATGACAAAGATGACACCAACTGCTCCTATACCAGAATTACGGTCACATAGCTTCATAGCGTGATTAGATGTAATATCATGGTGTATCGAGTCTCTATTATCCACCTATTGGCATATGCAAAGAGTGATGAGTTGTCGTTTATTGATTCGGGGGCAAAGTTTGGTACTGGTAGAGAAATGAGGATGGAAGCAAAGAAGAATTACCATATCATGATGAAACCATTTCAGAGGTCATGGTACTTGACAAAATGGAGAACAACAGATGCTTTCTGGTCGAGGAATGATAGGCCGGAGGGGAGGTAGAGGCGAAGAGCATGGGCGACTAAACTTGGCAGAAGCGAGTACGATCTCCTCTGATCGCAAACCATCGTCCGAAATCTAAGTTCCTTCTAGAGCATCATAAAACAACAAAAAAGAATGCATGAAATAATAACCAAGAAAGACAAAAGAGCAAACTAAACCAAAAATCCCAACCATAGAGAAGCAGACACGCACGACAAACAACTAAATTGGAAGGCACATACCAGGGAAAATGTACGACACGGCGCGCACGATACATCAGAGAAGCGTAGTTATCACAGGAAGGGTTTATATCAGGACCATGGAGCATTCTATTACACTTTGGACAGCTCATGTAGAACCATCCATAATGGTTGATGATACACTTGATCTCTGCAACACACTGGAAGGCTGCTTGGTGCAGATAGAGCAACCAACATTAACCACACAGGAAAAGCAAGAATAGAATAATGCAAATAAGACCGCAGAAAGGAAAGTAAAGATAAGGTTCAGTCAAATATAATCTGAAAAGAAAGCATAACATCAGTACTGACATAATCAGGTGGAGCATCTAATGTGTTGAGCTGCAGCAGCATTAGCTTCATCGCCTCTGACCTTGCGGCAGGCACATGCTGCAATTCTTGTAGCTGGTGCAGCATGCCATCAGCATCAGTAAAGATCAGCGGCAAGTGCGCCGACAACTTGAAAGAACGAACCGCAAGTACTTTCATAAAAGCAAAGCTGACATCAGCCAGAGTGAAGTCGCAAGCAAGCAACAAAAGAATCGAAGAATAAAGAACGATGCAAAAGGAGAAAAACAAAGTAGTCATAATAAAGAACAAAAGTGAAAATAAATGCAACAATAAAACCTCGCTCGAAACTCGGCGATGTCATGCAAGCCGGCATCTAAATAGAGTCGTGTGCCATCAAATGTCTTCAGCCCAGCAACTCCTGCAAAAAAGCTCGATAGACAGTAAAAAAAGAATGACATCAGAATAGACATCAAACAACCATGAAAAGAAGTCAAAAGAATAAAAAAAATCTGATTGACGAATGAAAACCCACCACGAAACTCGTGGTACTGCAATGAGCTGCACGCAACAATAATAGCCAACTCTGTCAATTGTTCAGCAAGAGCAGCAACATTGAAGAAATCAAGCTAGGCTCGATCTTCCTACGGGACTTTATTGATTTGTTTTGCTGGGAGAGGAGATTTAAGCCTATAATTCGATCGTTGAGGGATTGACATAATAACCTCTTCCTAGTTCGATCTCCTTTTTCTGTCAGTCATCGATCGGAATTAGTTTTTAGGCGCAAAATACACGGTTTCATAGCTATAGCTCGATCTTCCTACGGGACTTTATTGATGTTTAAGTATCCCACTAAACCAGTCTGTCTGCTAGCCCAGAGTGGAGGAGAGAGATAAAATTAGCTTACTTTGAACTCTTCCTATCCGAGTAGTTCCTCTCCCAGTAGGTAGTAGAAAGCCAAGAAAGGATAAGAGATAGATCCTATGGTTAGGACTGACTGGAGGTAGTATATGTGTGCTCTTGCAGGATTGCATTAGTAATAAACTAAAACTTACATATTAGATTTATTTGTCAAATTTCAATTTTCCTTTTGTTCCCATTCACTCTTTACATTGTTTGCTTCTGTATCACAAAGCATCTGAATTAACAAATAAATAGCAAACATAAAATTTATGTTAGAATTGCAGATCATTTATCCATAAATCAATATTTCCTTTAAGATAAATCTATATTAAAATTGCAGATCATTTATCCATAAAGGCAAGGCCAGGTGCAAATACAACAGTTTATATCATTGCCCTGAACCTTGACAACAAATTCAGCTAACGAAGAAAAATTCTCAGCCATCACATAAACAAACTCAATGTTATGTGGTGATGCTCATAAAATTATATAAATTGTCCAAAACAAACTCCCAAGAAAAACATCAGGTATATATAGACCAAAAAGAAAAATACAGAAATTATTCACATACCATCTTCTTGTAATAGTCAGATTCCTCAATCTACTTAATTTGAGAGCCAATAACACTCTTCGGGATCTCATCAGCCGCTCTGACAAAAAAATATGGCATATATAATTGTGAGTTTTGATTGATCGTTAAAACCCTAGAATTAATCAAAATAGAAAAATAAAAGATCTCCACAAACCTTGAAGGAAATCAGAAGGGTGGAAGGCCACGTGTGAGGCGGCTTGCTTCAGCATTAGCGTTGACGGAAGGAAAGGCGGAGCAAGCTGAAAGAAGGGGTCTAGATATTTGCCAGAAAACAAAGAAATCTCTGCACAAACCTTGAAGGCAGATTCGAGGAGAGAAACGAAGAGCTCGAGGGAAGAGGCGGCATGGTTAGCACAACAAGACGATAGGAAAAAGAAACGAAGCTGAGAGGAGGAGAGTCTGTTAAACGAGAAAGGAGACAAAATCGGGGCTTGCTGGAGCGAGTTCGTCTCTGTGAAGAGAGGCAAAGAAGGAGACGGGATAGCCTCGAGAGCGGCGAGGGTGAATAGAGAGGAAGAACGAAAACCCTTGCTGACGGAGCAGAAGCAAAAAGAGAACAAAGAAAAAATCGCTGCGTAGCAATGAACATGAGACTCCAATAATGTTGCACAGTGAAAATAAAGAGAAGATAAAGAGGAAAAAAGGGAAAAACACGCAGGCAAAAGCTCGATCAAAAGTGGAGAGAGGAAAAAAAGAGACGGAGTAAAGAGGATTTTGTCGAAAAAACCGAAGAAGAGATGGAGAAGACAAAGAGTGCACTCAGCGCAAAAAGATAAGGCGAAGAGAGCAAGAAGCGAAGAGCTACGCGTTAGTAAGAGACGCTACGTATCAACCCCACAAAAATTCAGAAGAAAAGAAAAACGGCACTATTCATTCAATGAACAGTAAAAATATTGCACAATGATATAGTTCAATAAAATTCAAAAACTTTAAAAAATAATTTAAAATAATTTATAATATAGTTATAAATAATTTTCTCTTCTTTTCTTGTTACGACCAGGCTGCAACATGAACCGATCAATACTTCTGCAATAGAATTATCCAATCACAGTTCTGGTCCCACATGACCTTTGTCGCGCTTATTACACCGCATCAGACCCACCAGATCACGCCACGTGGAGAATATCTGACGTGGTCTCTCCCGATTGGTTGTGCTTACAACTCTTGCGCAGTCAGGAACCCGTTTGGTTCTCCAGCTCTTGTATTTGGGGAGAACAAAAAAATAAAAATAATAAAAGGAAATTAAAGGAGAAACCTCGAGACTTCCCTCGTCTCCCTCCCCTCCCTTCTCTAATCTCTACCTCGTTAAATCCTTCCACTTAACTCCATAATTGATGAACAAATGCTATGAAACTGTGTTAACTTAACTTAGTTTTCCCCCTCAAATTTCGCGAATTTTACACTTCTCGCGACTGTATCAGGCTTCACTACGATCAACGCGACATCCTTCTCCTACATTGAATCACTTCCAGCATGAGATCTGGATCCCGATCATGTGGCATCTCCAAAATTGTAACCCTAACCGTTCTTCTTCTCTCGATCTTCTCCTCCCTCTTCACTCCATCCGAATCGGCGGTGGCAAGCATCGATCTAGGCTCAGAATGGCTCAAAGTCGCAGTAGTCAATCTTAAGCCAGGCCAACCTCCGATTTCGGTTGCAATCAATGAAATGTCGAAGAGGAAATCGCCATCTCTTGCTGGTATCCAATCAGGTCAGCGACTGTTAGGCGAAGAAGCCACAGGTGTGGCCGCAAGATTCCCCGCCAAAGTATTTTCTCATGTGCGTGACATGATTGCGAAACCTTATTCGTACGTCAAGCAATTGACAGATTCCCTCTACCTTCCTTTTGATCTCGTCGAAGATTCTAGAGGTGCAGCATCTTTCCGCACTGATACGGGAGAGGTTTATACTGTTGAGGAAATACTGGCCATGATACTCAGCTATGCAATGGGCTTGGCAAAATCACACGTGGGGAGTGATGTCAAGGATGCCTTGATCTCCGTGCCAGCCTATTTTGGTCAAGCAGAGAGGAGAGGTGTGATGCAAGCTGCTCAATTGGCAGGAATTAATGTGTTGGGTTTGATTAACGAGCATGCTGGTGCAGCTTTGCAATATGGAATTGATAAAGATTTTGCAAATAATTCAAGACACGTGGTGCTCTATGACATGGGTGCAGGTAGTACTTACGCAGCTTTGGTGTACTTCTCGGCATATAACACAAAGGAGTTTGGAAAAACTGTTCCAGCTAACCAATTTCAGGTAAAATTATGCTGGATGTGGCAGATTGTTAATACCGGTACATTACAAGAGTTCAATTCTGAATTCTGGTAAAAGCCCTTACCAGTAGTTAGCCAACTGATATATGAGTGTCTAAACATGACATGTGGAGGCCTATGCATGAATATACCTAATATTTCACTGTATTTTCATTTTAAGCAATATGTACGATTTGCTAATTAGATAGTACTCTATCTGGTTGATTTGTAAAACTGACACCTGACTTAATAAGAATAGTTTTGAGCCAACCACAACAAGAGCAGATTGCTGGTCCAACTGGCCTAGCTCAGTTTTGGCTCGGTCCAACTTGTAAGGAAAGATATCCAGAGTATTATAGTAGAATTATCAATAGTTTATTTTTTCCTTGGCTTAGCTAAGTTTCGGCTTGGTCTAACGGTGGAGGAAAGGTCTGGAGCATTATACTAGAATTCCCAATGATTCATGTTTTCCTTGGATTAGCTCAGTTTTGGCTTGGTCCAACTGTTAAAGGAAAGATATCTACAGCATTATATTAGAATTGTGTGGAATTTATATCCTTCATTATATCACCCTAATCCGTGTGTCATTTTGGGAAATATCTCAAAACTGACATTGGGTTTTTAATTTGCAAAATGTGACGAGTTTGGGTATTATCTGCAAACATTGCAAAATGTGGGTGAAATTTTCAAAGTTCTAAAGCAGAATATAATGCAAGAAGTTGTTATTTCAGGTGAAGGATGTGAGATGGAATGCGAGGCTTGGAGGTCAAACTATGGAGTTACGATTGGTCGAATATTTTGCTGATGAGTTCAACAAGAAGTTGGGAAATGGAGTTGATGTTCGGAAGAACCCGAAAGCAATGGCTAAGTTGAAGAAGCAAGTCAAGCGCACAAAAGAAATTCTGAGTGCAAACACGGCTGCTCCCATTTCGGTTGAATCTTTATATGATGACATTGATTTCAGGTATTATAATTGACAGCGATGTTTTTGTAAGATTAATAGTATACCAAAGAAAAAGATTAGTGTTTTGCCAAAGATTTCTACATGGAGGTTCTGTTTGTTGTGTCGTATCAATAAAATCAATCCTAGCAAAAGAACACAAGGTAACTTCAAATTAGGTTTTATGGCATAATACATTAATACCAGAGGTTTAACAAAGAGCACTTTATCCAGCAGCCTCCTATCTTATGATGTGACCAACTTTTGAGATTTTCATTAGTTTCTTGTATTAACAAACTAGGAGCACAATAACTCGTGAGAAATATGAGGAGTTATGTGGAGATTTGTGGGACCAGGCTCTTATACCTCTAAAAGAAGTCATTAAGAGTTCAAATTTGAAAGTTGAAGATATCTATGCTGTGGAACTCATTGGTGGTGCCACCCGTGTACCAAAACTACAGGTAGCCTTTTACCTTTTCTATATATATACTAAATCCAAACCAGATGATCAGGATTGCCTATGCAAAATGTAAAATATAGAAAGGAAAGAGGATGCCTCTGCATGACATGGCTAAATTATCTTTTTCCTCTTAGATACATAATCTATAGAAGGAAAGACAATGTACTTTGAATTTTTATGAAAACATAGTAGTTTAAGGTGACTTGTGGTCATTATTGTGCTCTGGAGATACTTGAGACATTTCTGTTTCCTGCAGGCTTAAATGAAATAATGTTTTTCTCATTCATGAACCAGATTTTGCTCTAATATATAATCATGCAATATTTTGATCTCCTTTTCTTTTTTGTTTGCCTTTGTCTTCTTTTGTTTCATCTTTTCCTAGGCTAAGCTCCAGGAATTTTTGGGGAAAAGTGATTTGGATAAACACTTGGATGCTGACGAAGCCATTGTTCTTGGTGCATCATTGCATGCTGCAAATATAAGTGATGGAATAAAACTGAACCGCAAACTAGGGATGGTTGATGGCTCACCTTATGGTTTTCTTCTTGATGTCAATGGCCCTGATTTGATCAAAGATGAGAGTTTTGACCGTTTTCTTGTACCTCGCATGAAGAAAATGCCTATTAAGGTCAGGGACATTTGTTCTAGTTTGGATCTATTATGATTCTTATAATTATTACAAGTTTTGTACTAGTAAGATTTGGTTACGAAAATTCCATACCTTAAAGGTTGTTTTGTATTTGAAAATTGCCATCTGTTTGTCTGCTGCCAAGTGAAATTTATTCTTGTTTATGTTTTCTAGCTTGCTCAGTTCATTCTGCATTTCTTTGTTAAGTTGTTTAATCTACTCATTGTGGTGATAACATTGTTTTTAAAAGATTTCTTGTATTTGTAGATGTATAGATCTCTTAAACATGACAACGATTTTGAAGTTTCACTGAGCTATGAATCCAATGGGCTGCTGCCACCTGGTGTTACTTCTCCTAGTTTTGCTCTCTACTCTGTTAACGGTCTGAAAGATGCTGCTGACAAGTATGCTTTGATTACGATGTTTTTTCCAAATTTTTTTTTAATTCAACTTACCACAGAAATGAAAGGATTATAGGCTATAGCAACTTTTTGTTGAATATAATCTAAAGTCAACCTGGCAATTTGGTCATTTCATATTTAACGTCACCCTTATTTTATGGGCTTTACTGTTATCTTCAGAAAACTAATTCGTTGTTGACCTGGTTGGAAGTGGCAGCTATGTTGCATTATTTGCAAAATCGTTGCTATATTATTATCATATTCAATTCTGATTTGCAATGACTCCTCCATGCAGATTACAATGATACATTTATTTTCATATTTTTTTCTAGGTATTCTGCTCGCAACCTGTCGGCACCAATCAAAGCAACAATGCATTTCTCTCTTTCCAGAAGTGGGGTTGTCTCTCTAGACAGAGCCGAGGCTGTCATTGAGATAACAGAATGGGTTGAGGTCCCAATAAAGAAAAACATAACTCTTGAAACTAATAAAGAAAATAGAACTACCAGTAACCCAGAGTCTGGACCAACAAATGATGACACGGCAAAAGATGGCATCAAGGATAAGGACCTTGAAAATGGTGCTGCAGATGGTAACTCAAGTTCCACTAAGGAAGAAGAAAAGCAAAACACTGAAGAAGTTGAAACAGAGAAAGTGCTCAAGAAGCGCACTTTTAGGGTTCCCCTGAAGGTAAAAGACATCTTATTCCGGTTTTGTTAAAAAGGGAAAAAATATGATGAATAAATTGGAGGGCTTGGTGCAGCGATTAAGTTGTCGCCTTGTGACCAGGAGGTCACAAGTTCGAGTCGTGGAAACAGCCTCTTACAGAAATGCATGCAAAGGTTGTGTACAAAGACCCGAAAGTGGTCCGACCCTTCCCCAGACCCCGCGCAAGTGGGAGTTACATGCACCGGGTTACCCTTTCTTTTTTAATAAATTGGAGGGCTTATTATTGCATGCTCAAATTCAATTTTCTTATTAGTTTATTTGCTGTATGATGATATCCACAGATAGTGGAAAAGACAGCAGGGCCAGCGCAAATTTTGTCAAAAGAACAATTTGCAGAGGCTAAGAGTAGATTGGAGACACTCGATAAGAAGGATGCGGAGAGGCGAAGAACTGCTGAGCTCAAAAACCGCTTAGAAGAGTACATTTATTCCACAAGAGAAAAGGTGCTAAAAGTGAAAATTAAAGAAAATGCAATGTATAGGTTTATTTTCTCATCACAATTTTGATGTGTAGTTAGAGGAGAATGAAGATGTACTGAAGGTTTCAACAGAAGAAGAGAGAAAGTCCTTACTAGAGAAGCTTTCTGAGGTTAGTTTGTTCTTAGGTATTTATGCAGCAATTTTATTGCATATTATATTGAACCTAATTCAGGAAATCATAGGTGCAAGAGTGGTTATACATGGATGGAGAGGATGCACAAGCAACGGAGTTCGAAGAACGTCTTAATCTTCTCACTTCTGTTGGCGATCCTATCTTTTCCAGGTATAGTCCTATTTTTATTTAAAATTTAGTAATTTTCTAATATAATTGTATATTTTAAAATGTGACAAGTGACAACCCTCATTTTTTTCATTCTTTTTCTCCTTTGCACTGCTAGGTTGACTGAGTTAACTGCTAGACCAAGTTCTTGTGAATATGCGAGGTCCTATTTGAGTGAGGTGCAAAAGGTAATAACATGTCATCCTCCAGTGTGGAAGTTTAATGTAAAATAGTGACATTATTTAATACTTTTTTTTAAGAAGACATTTAGGCGTAACATTACTTGGAACTGTTGCATTTATTGCATTGAGATCTAGCATTGTAATAAACTGAATCCAACATACATTTCATGAAATTTGTTCCTAGCCCTTCAAGAAGTTACTCCATAAGGCTCTCCTGAGCTTAGGGTGATCATTAGGCATTTAGGTTCTTGGAATCAGAAAAGATGAGTAACTACTTGTAGGGTTAATGCCTGTTTTAGCACGAGCACTAGAGATTTGCCTCTGCATTGAGTGAGTCACAAGCCTCCATCTGTTATACCAATGGGAGTATGGGACTAAGGCTTGTGGCCAACATTATTTATTAAGACGTATGGTACTGGAGTACTTCAATAATTTTATCAGATGCTCTAATTATGTTTCTGCTGTTTTCTTGTAGATTATAAGTAATTGGGAGACTAACAAGCCATGGCTGCCAAAATCTAGAATTGAAGAGGTTAGCCTTTATATAACTTATTTTATTTATTTATTTATTTTTTGTTGCTAAGAGGATTTGACAGTGAACTCTTTTTTTTCAAATTAGGTTTTGAATGAAGCAGAGAAAGCCAAAAGTTGGTTAGAAGAGAAGGAAACACTTCAAAAGAAGTATGATTCATTTAACTTTCTGCATTAATCCTCTATAAAACCATCAGACACAGTAGCCTTGTAGAAATAAAATTTAACAATGAACCCAACAATTGATCCCATAGTACAGATTGGGTGTAATATCTGTACAAAAGCATCACAAGGGAAAATTAGGTAGGGCAAATTGCATTCCTAAATCGAAATTTAACAATATTAAGAATCTCATTTCTTTTTTCAATGTTTTAGTAAACCTGACTATGAGACCCCTGTCTTCACTTCTGTAGAAGTCTTTGAGAAGGTTGCAAAGCTTCAAGGAAAGGTACTGATGATTTGTTTATGGTCCACAAATATGCATAAAATATAATTGGTTAAATTTATTTACTGCATGGCATTGTCATAATGCAACTCTTTTTCTTGTTAGGTGGCGAGTGTGAACAGGATTCCAAAACCAAAACCCAAGATTGAGAAACCTGCAAAGGAAGAGAAAGCAACCAAAGATGAAACTAATGCGAGCGGCTCAACTGACACTCCAGATGAAACGACCCAAAAAGATGGCACAACAGAAGAGACGGCCTATTCAACAAATAAACCTAGTGACTCGCAACCTGAGCCCCATGATGAATTATAATTTTGTTAATTGGATAAATTAGAAAAGGAAACTCAGCTAGAGAACTTTCTTCTTTTTATTTTGCAATTTTGTTTAGGTGAGAGGTAGAGAGGGGGCACAAAATCCTCCTCGTATTGTATACTTTTCTTCTTTTTTTGTCGAGGGTTTCGGCTGGTTGAACATTTAAAAAGGGGACTACTGTTCTTGCCTGAACTATCAATCCCAATGTAGTTATTTAAGGGAAATTCTATAGGGAAATATTAATTCTTTTTTATTTGTTCAATAACTATGTCTATGTAGTTTTTATTTGGGAGCTGATATGGCGATATGGCGATACGCTTATTGATATGCTCGTCAATTCACACGTCATTTTGCATGTTAAAAAAGTTATTATGTTTGAGTTTTATTAACATGCGTAATGTTTTTTTCTAGTACAAGATAATGCGCATAATAACTCTTTTAATATGCACAGGCAACACAGCAACGTGCGTATGTTGAGTGTATTGC
The DNA here is from genome assembly GCA_964058865.1 of Eleocharis quinqueflora. Lineage (NCBI taxonomy): Eukaryota > Viridiplantae > Streptophyta > Magnoliopsida > Poales > Cyperaceae > Eleocharis > Eleocharis quinqueflora. The sequence goes on from CAXKVX010003165.1 coordinate 28,132, forward strand.
TGAAATATTATTTTTTACATAGCATCTCCAAGTTAGAAAAATAAGTGTTTTGATAAGTTTAAGTGTTTAACGAGCCAAAATAAATTTAATCATTCTCACAGAAATGAAATTCAATTTTCATTATATTCATTTCTAATTTAACCCAACTTATTCAATTCGCCTATATAGTTTTTACCATAGCACTGCACATGCGAAATCAGAAATGGGGAGAATTGCGATGAAGTTGGCAAAGTCGACATAAATTTTCAAGAATCCCTATTAAAATGAAATTCGATACTACAACTGAATTTTATTTCTAACCAGCCCTTATATTTTTGGAACTAAAAGCCTTGTCGTTTTTGTTAGTTAGCCCCACAAAAATGGGGTACACAATCCGGAGTAATGACATAACTTCTCCATATATATTATTAGTCTGTAACTTGCAATTTTCATATTAATTCGGTTTAACCGAACAAACCAATTTGGTTCCAATTGTACTTTTATTATTCAGTCGGTTTGATTTATATATACATATGCAAACCAATGAAAGTTTGGTTTCACAAATTTAGCATGATTTTGGACCAAACCGACTGTTTACGTAAACCATCTGATTTGAGATGAATGGTCTAGATAAGCACCCTAGACCCCTGCAACTGCATTATACTTCATTTAACAACCTCATGTACCATAATTAATTTTCAAATCTCCACATATACCATCACTGATTCACTGTAACTAACGCCAGCATTCCAAAATTACTTGGTCAAGCAGTTTTACGGAAGATGGGAAACAGAATTATATACGTGTACATAAGTATTCGAGACAAAGTCATCTAAAATGCATTTTTCTATTAAAGCTTCACTTTCAGCTCCTAGTTTCCTTTAGCACATTGGTTCTATATCCACAGCCCCAGAGTAGGGAAACCCAGAATGTCCGAAACACCGACTTAAATGGAAAGGTCAGAATTTTTTTTAATTTCAAGCTAAGTTCTGCTTTCGGTCGCCGAAAACACACAGTTGTTCAGTCACCCAAAATACTGAGAGGTTGTCTCATGCTAAGCTCTGCTTTCAGTCCTGGGTATTTCTCTAAATTGTGGCTCATTGACAACACTTGCTGTAAACATATAGAAAAAAATAGGCATCAGAAATGACTAACCACAAAAACTAGCAAAAATTATAATAGACATCGCCTCTCTATTAAGAGATATATTCAATTTCTTCATGTTGACATTTGAAAAATAATAGATGCAGGGACTAAATGGAACCGTATATCAAAAGAAGAAAAAAAAAAGAAACACAAAGTTGCAAAGAAATGCTTTCAGCCACAGCAAAAAACCATCCTAAAATCACCTCAATTATATATTAGTACAACAACAACAACAAAGCCTTTTGTCCTAAACAAGTTAGAGTAGACTAGAAATGAAGCCCATATCAGATTTCATTTCCATAAGATTGGCTGAATTTTTACATTGACTCGCCAAGTCTATCACAATCCTCATTTTCGGGCTTCAATTATATATGTTAGTAACAAAAAAAAAACTTCGTTCAGATATACTCAAGAAAATCCAAAAGAAAAGCAAACAGAATAAAGGTTTAATTACCAAAGCAGCAAGGTGTGCATCTTGGAGAATATCCCCATCAATCTCCAACCTGGCAATAGGAAACTCAAGAAGGTGACCTGACTGCTTCTTCCCCAGCAGATCACCTGGCCCACGCAACAGTAGATCTGCTTTTGCAAGGTAAAACCCATCTGATGACCTCTCCAATATCTTCAGCCTCTCCAGTGCAACTGAGGACGAGGAGAGGAACACACACCTTCAAGACATTATTTATTCAATTTCAGCTTGATTGGACCAATTTATAAATGAAGGTTTAGGATGAGTACACACTTTGCTGTTTTAGGCCGCAAGTTCTGATTTGTGCATATAAATACCAGACCTGAACTGACCAGACAAGTACACTAACAACTTTATAAACTAGCCCTGTATTTAATCTAAAGCTAGGTCAATGACACCAAACCAAAACTATCCTGATGCAGAGGCAATTCTTTTATACAGTAAAATACCCAACACATGACAAACACAGAAAAAGGGTACAATGGCACCATTCTCAGCTACATATATCGATATATACAATTTTTGCACCGAGCTTCATCCATAAGAAAACAATTAAAAGAACTAATTAAATTAGACCAAAAATCAAAGTAAACCTGGATTTCTTGTTGCCACGACCAACCCGACCACGCAATTGATGCAACTGTGCCATGCCAAACCTCTCGGCATTCATCACAACCATCATGGAAGCATCAGGGACATCAACCCCAATCTCAATGACCTGTGTTGCTATGAGGATGCGAGTCTGACCATCCCGAAAATTCACTAGTGCCTCTTCTTTCTCCTCAGCCTTCATGCGTCCATGTAGCAAACTGCAGTTGTACCCCTCAAACTTGCCAGAAATTGACTCGTAATCAGAAGCAGCTGCGTGCACCTCGGGTAGTTTCTCTGATTCTTCAATTAATGGGTAGACCAAGTATACTTTTCCGCCAGCAGCCAGCTCATCCCTCATCATCTGTAATCAGAAAATGAGCAGGGTTGAGCATGTCACAAATTTACCATGGTTGTTGGTCTCTGATGGAGTTGTGTGGCTAACGAGTGGTACAAGTATTGTGGCCTGGATGAGTCAAATTATTTCAGGTGTTAATATTGTTTGGCTCTGCCTGTAATTAGATGCATTTGGCCTGGCATCAGCCATTTGGGTCAGTTTTTTGAGTTAAATACTATTCCATGTCACGTGCTTTTTAGATGCCAGCTTGGTAGGGCCTGCAGGGTCGGTGGTGGGTTTTTTAGATCATTTCAGGTAACTATCCCAACAAGAAGAACCTGGGTCTTGACATGGACACATGGTAAGGTCTTTTCATTGCAGGACTGTTTATTGTTGGATTCAATTTTCAGTTCAATTCATTTTGGATTTTCAGTTTATGTCAGGTCAAATCAGGCCTGATCACAGATGAAGTTGAGGCCAGCTTAGGTTCAGAACAACTTTTCACTTGAGCTTGGCTTTATATGAACAGTTTTTTTCAAACTAGGGCAGACTTTTCATCTTGTAAAGGGCTATTGGCACTAATCAGACTGAACATTTTTTACCATGAATTTCTCTTGCAGCTTGTAGTTGCCTATAATTAGGGTCTGAAAGATTGGATGGCCAGGCAGGTCAAGCATGGGTGGTAAGCAGGTTGGACCCAAACATTTCACTGTGAATGATTTAAATTTGACTGAAGAAAAAAGTGAAGTACAATAGGTTCTGTACTGTTTCTCACCTTATGAACATTTTCAATGCCATCTTCGTTTCCTTGAAGTGCTATGGTTTCTATGGGTTGCCTCCCCGGAGGTAAATCAGTAATCTACAACCATATTTCTCATTTCAACAGAAAGATATCTTTAAGAAAAAGTATCAAATGATTTTTATTTGATAATTGATATATACACGGGTTACGGTGCAAATGAATTAAAAAATGGAAAACATAAGTATACCTGAGTTAGAGACATGTCACCATATAAAGCCAGAGCAAGCGTTCTTGGAATGGGAGTAGCTGATATCATAAGATTGTGTGGGGCCATGTATGCTTTATCTTCATCAGAACTCAACTCATGATTTACACTATCATCACTTAACCTTGAAAACAGCTGTCACATCAAACATAAGTTATTGTAAATTAAATGGTTTTTGATACAAAAAATTAAATGGTAGTAATTTCGGTAGAACACGAGCGTTACGAAAAACCAATTTGGTTTTATGCTCGGACAATGTGATTTTCTTGACAAGACAACTGATGGAGTGATATAGAGAGCAGAAGAAGGATTTGCACATAATATTCATCGACTTGAAGAAAACGTATAACAAAGTACCGAGGAAGGTCATGTAGTGGGTACTTGAAAAGAAGAAAATTCCAACGAAGTATGTCAACCTTATCATATATATGTACGATAACGGTGTGACTATTGTAAGAGCATATGACGGTGAGACTAAGATAGAATTACATCAAGGGTCAACCTTGAGCCCTTACATCTTTGCCTTAGTGATCGATAAGATCATAAAAGATATACAACGAAATACCCTTGGTGCATGCTCTTTGTGGGCTATGTGGTTCTAATTGACAAAAGTAAGATAGGAGTTGGTAGAAAATTAGAATTCTGGAGGAAGACTTTAGAATCGAAAGATTTTAGACTTAATAGGACTAAGACTGAGTATATGAAGTGTGCGTTCAATGGCGTTCCATTGGAAGATGGAGATGTCAGTTTAGATGAACAAGTAGTGCATAGAAGAAATACCTTTCAATATTTGAGATCAATGCTACAAAGTAATGGCGAGATTGATGAAGGTGTTAGCCGTAGAATAAGAGCGGGTAAGATAAAATGACGACAAACATCTGACATCATATGCGACAAAAAGATCCCACAAAAGTTGAAAGGTAAGTTCTATAGGACGACCTGCAATGTTGTATGGAGCAAAATGTTGAGCTACTATAGGGCAACACATACAAAAGATGAGCGTAGCAGAGATACGTATGTTACGGTGAATATGTGGACATACAAGAAGGATTCGCATTACAAATGACGATATACGTGAGAAGGTCGGGTTGCACCGATCGAAGAGAAACTTGTTCAACATCGTTTGAGATGGTATGGACATATCCAGCAGAGGCCTTCAGATGCACTGGTACGCAGTGGATTTTAAGTTGCGTCGAAAATACGAGAAGAGGTAAGGTTCCATCGAAACTGACATGAAATGAAGCTATAAAAAGGGACAAGGATATGGAATGTCTCTAAAGAGTTGGCGTCAGATAGGAGTGCATGAAAGTTAGCGATCCACGTACCAGAACCATGACAAACTAAAATTTAGTAGTGGTATTGTACGACTTTAGTCACGTAAGATGCTAATCTAAACTTATGATTTGTAGAATAGTTATTATTATTATTAAGCAAAGACTTGCATACTCCACTAGAGTACCTAGTGCATCTAACTCCACCAATCACATGCATTCTACCTTATAATAATATATAATAGCTTTAATTTTTCAATTCTCTAGATTCAATTCCACCAATCACGGCTAGCAGGAGTACGCAGGTGTATTCAGCTAGTGGAGCACCCAAGTTTTTTCCTTATTATTATTATTATTATATTTCTATTTTTGCTACTATTTTATTATTTATTATATTATTATTATTATTATTTATATTGATTTTTCATTTCAGATTGGGTTTTATTTCTAGCCTACCACAATTTATTTGGAAATAAAGGCTTTGTTGTTGTTGTTGGTGGTGGTGGTGGTGGTGGTGTGAGTTATTTCGATAGAAACATACATAAAAAGAGACTAACCTTGCTGTTAAACCTTCCCCTCTGAACCACACCGAATCTGTGTTGTTCGTCTATTACTGTTAACTTCAGGTTAAGAAATTCGATTTTCTCAGAGATCAAACTATGTGTCCCAATCACTACAGATATATCACCAGACTGTAAACCCTATTAAACAAAATGTAAAACAATTATGTTTTTCTCTTCATTTTTATTTTTTTCCTTTCTATTTTTATACGTGTTAATAGTACCTTCAGAATTAATCTTGATTCTCTTGTAGAGGTAGAACCAGTTAATAACGCAATTTTTGGCATGAATCCACAATCTTCAAAGTCCAAATTTTCCAACAAAGAATACATTTCCTGGTAATGTTGTATGGCGAGTAGCTCAGTTGGTACCATCAATGCAGCCTAAAAAAATCATCAATTGAAATAGAATGATGATATTTGGACAACTACCTCCAAATGGTTCTATATTCATGTTCCTTTACAAGCACTTGCATAAATATAGTACTATGGAGAGAACTAGAGAAGCCTCCATGTATATAAAACTTATTTATTGACAGCTATTTAGTTGCTGTGTAGAACCATGTAATGCTATGGTTTTTCATTTATTATTATGTAGAGCTTCTTGTCAAGCATCAGCAATCACCTTCAATTCTTCTAATAATAATTTTGTCAGACCACATAGAAAACAATGACAAAAATCATAATTTGAAACATTTTGTAAAAAAGAAGGTAACCTGAAACCCTGAGCCAACAACTTCCATGCAAGCCAAAAAAGCAACTACTGTTTTGCCACAGCCAACATCGCCCTAGAAAAGAAATAACTCGATAATTACATATGACAAAAACATTTGCACATATAACCATAACAGCTTGGTATTGAAAATATACCTGAAGAAGCCTCTTCATGGGGATCTGTCCCTTGAGGTCTAAAATGATCTCAGAAACAGCAGTCAATTGGCTACTTGTGAGGGAATAAGGTAGAGCCTTGAGAAAAATTCTGGTAAGTGGAGACCACTTGCTGATATATACTTCGCTGCTCTTGTTTTTTCTGTACCTGGACAACAGTTCTTCTCTTTCTAACTTTGTCCCAAGTGGTTCTAGCATTTGAAACAACCTTCCCAACTGAAACAGAAAAGTACATAAAAAATTATCAAAAACTGTTAGGACAATTCCTCCCATCAAAGAAAAACAAGATTTGAGTTACCTGAAGATAAAAGAATTCATCAAAAATAAGCCTCCTTCGAGCAAGATCTGCATCATTTAATGTGTTAGGGCTGTGTATACCCAAATATGCCTGAAATTGGAAGAGAGTACCTTTCAATTAAAATCAAGCTTCAAGCATCCTTATATTTTTTAGCAGTACCACATCTTACCACCTTTTTCCATGATAATTCATGATTTTTAGAGGTAAGTTATAAAAGCCTTCGACAATTTCTTTTCGTTTCTTTTTTTTAAATATTTAACATGGTAAAAATTCAACTATATGGACCGTATGCTATACAGACTAATATGACTAAAATGAAAAGGTCAGTCTTAATTTTTATATCAATTCATTGAAAATTCATGTTCAGTCAACAGTACCAGGTTGGTCATGGCAAGTGCTTCACAGGATATCAGTCCTACTGAAACATGATAAAGAACCAGGTTGGTCAATACATTAGTGCAAAACTAGATCAACTCCTTGTTGGTGAAGATGAAACAGATACAGAGCAGTAAGTATTACAACCATATACACACATCAAAATTTTGTTGAACTGATACAGATACAGATACAGATACAGATAAGAGTACAGATTAGAAGATCTGCAAATTCAGAACCATACCCGCACTAGTACAATACGGCCACACTGGTATAGATTGAATCCAAATTGAATTGAAGAAATTCACAGAAAATAACTTACAGATACATAAATAATTAACATATATGAAGATATAAGAAAAAGACCTTAAATAAAATAAGGAACATTTTAGCTAAAAATTTCCTCTATTATAATTATGCATATCCTATTTGCATGCAAGATAACAAATGCACTACAAGGTTGAGTATTGCAAATAGAGTCGACCTATACTCTCTTATTAAGCTCGATTGTATTAGAAACAAATCCATGCAAATGGAAAACATACCCCAGTTCTACCGGGCAACTTCATGAAAATTTTAGCCACCCTGTATTTTTGGCATTGCTATCCCATCACACTAGAAAAAGATTCTCAAAAAAATGGCCTTTTACCCTCTAGCTATCCTAAAAACATCTATAGCCATTTCTGATCCTCGAAAAAAAGGTGAATAAGCAGAAAAATAATATGCGGGGAGGATGTAAATGATTGATTCAGACCTCTATTTTTTGAGAAATAAATTTCATACAAAAACACTTGCTTAGCTAGCTTGAAACAACATTTTACTTTTAAGTTGCCAACCATTTCTTACAATATGTTGTATCTTTTTTTCCTATTTAGTAGATAATGTTTTGTTCAGTGACAATAACAAGAAAACAACTAGAAGTCTTAAAGTTTTACATGTAAACACTAAAAGCTTTTTTTTTCTTTAGAAGCACCTAGACCTTACTCAAAACTGAACTGTAACATACTTGACAATAAGTGAGTCGTTTGTTTACCTCAAATATGATGTATTTTTTTTCTCGCCATGTGTGGAGTTTTGATACTTAGATTAAGTAAATATCATAGTTCCTACTTCCTATTCTTCTTTAATGGTTATTTTAAGCTCAGGTTATAAAACATTGCAAATAAGTTCATAAGACTGGACTGACAATAGATATGAGCTAAAGTTTCAGCTATCTACTGCAGAACTCAAATTATATGTTGTTTATAGGAAGGGGGATAAACGGTGAATTCATGGTCTCCAACTGGTATATTAAAAGCTTCTCAAGGGTACTAATTTTCTTTATTGTGATAACAACACAAGCTCTAAACAGCCAATTGAAGAACTTACATCCAAGAGGGTAATCAAATTAAACTCCGCAAGAACGCTATAAGGCATAGAATCAATCTCATTATTCAATATCTTCAAGGCCCTGAAAGTTCTCAATTTAAAATACACAATCTTTCATGGAAAATTCTTAAATATACTTGAGTTAAATAAAATGTCTGGGTGAACTAACCTATAAATGACATCTCGAATGTTATTTGGGTTGAGCCCAGCTTTAGAAGAGTACACTGGGTAAGGCTTCTTCTCCAAATGCGCATATATCGCTTGCTCCTTTTCTAACATGTCTATGTTGTACTGAGTCATAGCATATCGGTTTTTGCTAATCTTCTTCTTTACCTACAAATTTTATTAGGGTAAGTTTTTCAATGACACCCAAATTCACTGCGTAGCAGATAACGCACAAAATACCTCTCAGCTGCAAGTAAGGCTACGTACATAATAGAACCTCGGGTGGTTCGGATGAATTCTTAACGAAGGCACTCTAGCAGGTTCAAACCAGTTGAACCAAAAAGTCAAAATAAATAAGGAAACAAACAACATAGAAACAAAATGCAACTCAGGTTCAACTTTTCATGAGATTTAAAGGGTCATGGAAACTCTTATATTAAAAAATTTCCTCTGATACTAACTAGCTCAATTTAAACCCAAATTCAACTAAAGATCAAGGTAAGTGGATTTAGATGATGAATCAAGTTTACCTGGCTTAGCATTAGGAGGTCAGTCAAACACTTAAGGAAAGTCTAGTTATTCTTTGTCAGACTTAATCTTCACTAATTGTGAGGTGTCACTTACAAATAACACAAAGTATCAAGTGCTAATTGCATTATTCTAGAAATGCTAGTGCCAGAGTCTATCCATTTGTTCCATGTATAGAAGTTACCGACCTTACCACTGACATGTAGATTATCTCCTTCCTTATATGTTGATGCTAACTTGTCCAGATAAGGTTTATTTGCGTAACGCCCTCGAAGATATCGTTGTAGATGAAAATATATCATTTGCTTCTCATTCAAATTTGATTCAGGATGTTGAAATTCACATCTAACGACCACTTCAATAACTCCAGTTTGATATCTAAGCTTCCTTCCCCTAAAAGAGAGTTACAAGTAAAAATTGTAGAATTTCAGAGAAGAAATTAACTATACCAGATAACCGCAAGAATGATATGCTTATTGCTTACTTGGAGGTTATAACTTCTCCCATAAACATGAAAAAGGAGCCCTCTTCAATAGCACCCTGTGCAGTCTGAATATCCGCATAGGTTCGGGGGAAGTGATTTAACAATTTTCTTATCTACATTACAAATCAACATTTTACCCATATTAAGACCAGGTTTCAAAAGATAACTTTCAAAAGAATTTTATTCTAGCCAAGCATATTAACATTCAAATGTTCCACGTAATCATAGTAGTTGAATTGTAAAATGTATCGTGTATCAGTGGATTTTGTATCGTGTCGCTAAGATACGTAAGCTATTTTTAAATTAACAAAAGATTATAGTAATTAGTATCTAACAAAAAAATATAAATAACTAAAGAAACCATCGTAATTTTAAATATATTGATAAGAGTCAATAGATATCGATGTAAATTCCTTGCATATTAAGGTATTTATCTTGAGAAAAGACGACTCACCCTTGGATTCAACTACTCGTATCGAACCGTAAGATACGTATCTCTCGCCATTTGACTCGTGTCGAATCGTAAGGTACGCATCGTGTATCGTAAGATACTAACTTCTAT
>CAXKVX010003166.1:0-20806 GCA_964058865.1 Eleocharis quinqueflora
ATCGGAAGCCCGAGACTCATACGTCATCGCCGTAGCTCTCGCTGCACGGGCTTATAATCGTCATTTCCCTTTATACCCTTCTCGATTCCTTTTTGTTATTTGGGTCGAGTCACTAAGTATTATGGGTAGGGCCACCAACCGTGTAATATCTGATTTTATACCCGTCTCGGCCTAGTTAGGGCCCAAGCCCACGAATACTTATAACTTTAATTTATTTATTTATATACGTATCAAGTCATGCCTCGGTAGTATCTGTTGAATTTTATTTGGTCATTATGGCCATATTTACTAAGTTGGGTCGAATCTTAACGTATTTTTCCATCCATGCCTTTCTCGGCCCAAAATCTTCCAACAAGGTTCCAACCCAATTAACAAAGGCCCATAAACCAAAACAAAACTCTAGTAACCGATTTGTTTTCCATCATATGAAGGACTTTAATGGCTTATTACCAACAGCAAAGATCCAATGGGCCTTAATGGCCCAAAGGTTCAAACCATTCTAATTAAATGTCTTATGAAATCTGGTTAGGCCCATAACTCGATTTCCTTATACATCAGTAAGTCCAGCAACGACTTAGAAACTTAAGGCCCAAGGCCATATTTTTATTTATTCCTACGGGCTCAAACAAGGCCAAATTCCAATCCAATGTCGTAAAATAACCCTTATTGGTCCAAGGTCAGACATCACAACCCAACAGAGAAGTTCAATCAGTAACACAACAAGAGTTTATACCAGAAATATGTTACCAGTGTTGGTATATGCTTCACCAGCATTTACCCCCTTATTTATCGCTACAATTCACATTATACTAAATACTTTTACGACAGTTCATGGTTATGCCAGTATAATGCAGTACATGGCAGCAAGCAAAGCAAAAAGGGTCGTGCCAATACTGAGTTTTCTTCTAGTACTGGTACAGACCTCGGTTCGACTGGTACAAGTACTCAGTGACCCAAAAATCAGCAACAGTTCACAAAGAGACCATAAGGTCTTAACGAAGCACAAGCAACACTCAGCAAAGAAAATCAAGCACAGCAACCAAAACAAAGAATCGAAGCAACAACAACAATCAAGTTTACTCGTTAGGGTTTTTACCAGAATTGGGCAGTAAACGAGTCACGATTTTGTACGAAGTCGTGTACCACAATCACCCAGTGCCTCCTCCCGGCCTTCCTTCCTCTTTCTTCGGGGATCCTCGCTCTTGCACTCTCTGTCTCTCTCTCTTATTCTCTTTCTCGGGAAACAAGCTACAAGTTCTCAGCACATGAGTCCCAATTTTTCCAAAGAGACAGAGAGGAGCGAGGCAACCCTTTTTATAGAGAGAGCTGGGGGCCAGAGGTGGCTTTGGTCAGATTGGGCAGGAGGGCATGCCATGATGGTTTCACCATGAATGGTGAACAGTTCGGGTCGGGCTAAGTCAGATGAGAAGAGACAGGCAGAGAAGGGAAGTCAAGAGCGAACAGTGGAAGGGTGCTTGAGGGGACAGTGAGAGCGGCGGAAATCCCAAGTGGGGCAGGAGAGAGATGAAAACGGCAAGGACGAAAAGACGGAGGGAGCTGACAGGCGAGAAGGAGAAGAAAAGGAAAAGAACGATGTCCCCGAGAGAGAGAGGGAGAGAGAGGGGTAATAATGAGAGGGCGCGCCTACTCCCTAGGTGGCAGGGATAAAAGTAGTGAATAAGGAATGGTTTTTTGACAGTGGGGGGGGGGGGGCCTGGTACGGCTGTCCCTATGTGACTCTATGTATTGCTAGTTGTGTTTAGGTGATCATTAGATTGAATTAACTCATTACATGGCTTTAGTTATGTTTTGTTATTTAAATACAAGTTATTTGCACATTTGTTTACTATGATTATTTACTTGTTGTGTTTATTTACAATAAATAGTGTAAGGTTTTTTTTATTATGCACATTTATATTCTTTATCGTACAAATTTATTTATCACACTTATTACCTAATTCATGATTAAAAACTTATTATTATTATTATTAGAAAGATTATTTTCCGAGTTTTACATCCTCCCCCCCTTAAAAGAAGTTTTGTCCCGAAACAAAATGGATCAGGTGGTGAAAAGGTCAGGATACCTCTCACGCATTTCGCTCTCGAGCTCCCATGTAGCCTCGCGGGGGGTATGGTGCTCCCACTGGACAAGAACTCGAGGGATAGATCGTCTGCGAAGACGAGTCTCCTGTGTATCTAAGATGCGTAGGGGCTGCTCTCTATAGGTCAAATATCTCCTGTGTATCTAAGATTTGGTCTCCAAGTCTACATTAGTATGGAGAATGTTTTCAACAGTCCAGATCAATGATTTACATTTTGTATGATGGAACGATTGCGAGCGGCTACGGATCCCTCCTCGTATATGAGGAGGGATTTGTAGCAGCCAAACTTCCAACCGTTCGCAACCGCTCGGTGATAGAAAATGTAAATGACCGATCCAGACCGTTCAAAACATTCTCCATATCAATATAGAATTGGAAACAAAATTTCACATTTTTTGAATTTTTTTACTATTTTATCGGATGGATTGAAAATTTATTTATTTAACGATTTACAAACATCCAATTTTCAACATTTCCGATAAAATAGTAAAAAAATTCCAAAAAATATAAAATTTGGTCTCCAAGTCTACATTAGTATGGAGAATATTTTCAACGGTCCAAATCGATGATTTACACTTGGTAGATTTTTGTCTTTCATTCAAATCACAAGACTCATCATCACTAATGTCATCATGAAATTTAGAAAGATCAAAGACTACCGTACTAGCTCGGCTAGGGGCCTCCTCTTCTTTTGCGCTTGTAGTCTTTTCTTTTGCTTGAGTTGTTGTCTTTTGCGCTTGATCATTAGCTTTAGAAAGGCTCAAAGGTTTCTCAATATGCTTATCTTCATCCTTCTTTGCAAGTAATAGAGGTTGCTTTTTGTTGAGGACCACTCTTGGGAATTCACCTCTCATTAGAGCTTCTTCTTGTTCTTTTGCACTATCATCCTTTACTTGAGCCATTTTCTTCAAAATACGAATTTTCTCCCGATTCGTAATTCCTTGCTTCTTTATAACATCAAGCGTTAATTATCAAACATGTCATTGGTTTCTTTCCAATGAGAGCTAACTTGTTGTCTATTTCTCCTCCTCCAATATTTACTTCTTCTTCTTCTTCACTTTCTTTGGATTCGCTTATCCAAGTTGCTTGCATAGATTTCTTGTTTGTTTTCCTAAAACGCCCTTCTTGTGGTCTTCTTCTTTGAGGAAAGATAATATTACAATTTTGAATGCTATGATCTTCCTTGTTGCAAGATAGGCATACGATCTTTTTGCCTTGAGCTAGTCTCTCTTCATTCACCTTTCTTTCAAATTCTATCCCTCCTTTCACTAGTTTGATAAGGAGGTCCTTATCTTTTGATAGAATTTGGTGAAAGTTTTGGTATATGACCTCACTTGACTCGAACTTGTAAGATGTAGGATTAAACGAAGATTGAGCCGGTAATGCCAATGTCTTGGTCGAGGTTGAGGTTGTGCTCTTGACTTCTTTGTGATTCTCCTCGTGTAAACAAAGTTGAGCATACACCTCTTCGGGTTGATAGGTGAGACCTTTGGCTTGTAGGGCTTCAAAAGAGCTCACAACGCCATTCCAACCGGGCTTTTTCGACACCATCCTTAAGAGCTTACCTACGAAATCTTCATCACAAATGTTGGATCCTACTTCAACGAATTCATTTCTCAAAGATACGAGTCTATGGTAGAGACTTTTAAAGGACTCGTTATCTTCGAACTTCATGTTTTCCAACTTTGTGGCTAAACCAACTTTTCAAGTCTTTTTCATGTGCTCATTTCCTTCATATCTAAGGACTAGTGCGTTCCAAATCTCCTTAGCGTTTGAGGAATGAGTGAGAGACATGGCAATTGTTTCATATATTGAACTTAAGATGGTATTCATAGCATTATCATTGGTGTACTTAAGTTCTTTTGATTATTTGCTAAGGGTAATACCATCTGGCTCATACTTTGGCAGGTAACCATCCTCGACTATTTTCCAAAGTTCTAGCAAGGTAAAATAGTTCACGATACATCTTTTCTAATAAGAAAAGTTCTTGCAAATAATTCTGGAGGTTCTTTTACAAATTTCAATTGGGTCATTTTTCAAAATCAAGAACTAACAAGAATTTGATGCTTAGCTAGGTCTGAACCTTTAGGTTCTGATACCAATTGTTAGAAATGAGGATAAGTGTGATTTCACTAAAGAAGGCGCAATTCAAAGGTCAAATATTAGTGCAGAAGCGTTTACAATTCAATTCAGATTTTTCAAGACCTTAATCACCTTGCCAATTCAATTTAGCAAGCAAGTCTAAGAGCAAATCACAAAATAGAGATAAAAAAAAGCTTAAAGAGAGGGAGAGTGAAGAGAGAGCAATCAAGCACAAGTGACACGGTATATAAGTGGTTCGGCCTATCAAAAGAAACTTAGGCCTACGTCCACGGGTCTCTCAGAATAAAGCATCTTCCGGGTCATTACACTATAATCAAATGTTTTTATAAAGAGGCGGAGACGATGTTTAACTTCTTCCAACACAAGATAGCTAATCTTCTTCTCCTAACTCGATGCAAGGGGCAACACCACTCTACACCGTAACAAAGGTCCAATTGACTAAACAATTAAAGACAATGATGCACTACTTGACATCACAAAGATGGTGCACCAAAAGGCTAAACGATAGCAAGTTTTGATCTAGGATAGACAATTAGACAAAATGTAGCTAGCCTAAGTGCACTCAGGTTTATGTAGTTTAGAGGAGACTTAAAAGATGCTCTTTTTGGTGCTCAATTGAAGATTGGAAGCTTTTATGAATGTTTGGATTACCTTCTGGCTCGAATCTGACATCTTTATATAGGCCGAGCACTTCTTGGAGTTGATCTGTGAAGAATAGCCTCTGACGTTACAGCATGGTCCATAACGCATGGAGAAGGCGTTATAATGCCTTGGACCTTTTCCCTTCTTACCCTTCTGCAGCTGACAACTGGGCCACATAAC
The DNA here is from genome assembly GCA_964058865.1 of Eleocharis quinqueflora. NCBI lineage: Eukaryota > Viridiplantae > Streptophyta > Magnoliopsida > Poales > Cyperaceae > Eleocharis > Eleocharis quinqueflora. The sequence continues at coordinate 5,028 of CAXKVX010003166.1, forward strand.
TCCTAACTCGTTATAATGCATGGGGAAGGCATTATAACGGATGGCCAGGTGTTGTGACGCCTTGCTGGAGCGTTACAATAATGCTTGCCTCGGACTTTTCCAGCAGTTTGGCCTTCTCTCTCCTCCTGAGGCGTTGTGATGCCTTGGTGACCCATTATAATGAGTTGCAAACTCATTATAACGCCTGAGTAAGCGTTATGGTAACGCATGGCTCTGTCTTGTGCCTTGAAGCCTTTACTTGATGCTTAGATCATGTCTTGACTTGTCCAGGCATGTATGAGCATGTTTGATATTGGGTTGTATCTGTTTTAACATGCATCTCACCAAAACTCAATTGTGCAATGTTAGTACTTTATGTGTTTTGCAAATTGTCAAACAAGAGATGAGTTGATGAATTAATATCAAATTAATTCGAACAGATCTATCAAATAAAAATAAAAAAAGAAGAAGAAGAAACCTACAACATGATTCAAAAATTAAATTAGAAGATTAAATGAACAACATAGAAGAAACTGGTGTTTGCATCTGATATAGAGAGAAAAACAACGGCGGCATGTCACTTCTCCAAATCCCATCTCTTCAAATCTCACCATTTTTTGACGAAAAAGAAAGAAGAAAAGTAATGGTGGCATGGTTAGAAGAAAAAGAAGAAGAATAATATATATAGAGAGACAGAGAGGTAGAGAGAAGGGAGATACAAAAAAATGCGATAGAGCGTGGGTTTTCTAAATACGAATATTTATTTGAAAAATTCAGTGTTAAAACCTTTAACATCGGTTGGTATTTAAAATATGGTGTTAAAAATTAACTTTTAACACTGAATATTAAGAAACAATAAGTGATGAAGGTTTTAACACCGGTTGCTTTTTAAATCTGGTGTTACAAGTAACTTTTAACACCGAATTTTAATAAAAAAACCTGCACTAAATTAAAAACAATTTGTTCACCAAATTGTCTTTTATTATCGATTTTTAGTAAATATTCGAGGTTAATATCACTGAGGGTTTTTTTATTTTGGATATCACTATGATCTGGGATAATTAGGCGGCACTAAAGTCATTTTCTGTTGTAGTGTGAAATCAAATTCAAATGAAAAAACCGAACCGTTAAAATCGATCTATATGTAATTTGCATATAAAATTTGTTATTTTTATTTTACTTTATGCAAAGTTAAGCAGGCAAAAGGTGACAGAATGAATGCGTGAAAATGATTCATCACTGTTTATAATATTGATCATTTGACTTTGTATTAAACGAATTTAAAAATTAAAAGTTAATATGTAATTAAGCACATTACATAAATTGATTTCAACAGTATAAATTTGTCAATTAAATTTGTTTTAGCTAATTTTCTATTTATGCTCACCAATAGTCTCGGTGAGCTTAAGAACTTGGTAGTTCTATTCTTTAGCTCTCGTAACGACAAATTTCTGATATAAAAAAAACTATTTGAATGTTTAAGTTTTTTTATCTTTTAGTTTTATATTGTGATAATTTGTACTGTACCTAAGTAACAAAAAATAAATTATACTTATTATCATTCATACTGTACGTTAATTACAGAATCAAAATAGAAATTGGTACTGCAGGAGAGACGACGTAATTAAAGAAAGGTTTGAAGAAACGATTAGATTTGGATCTATGGTTCACTATTTAATATTTTGTGTGCCGATCTCCTGTCCCGTTGCAAGTTGCAATTGCCCGTGGTTTCTGAGTCTGTATCTGCTGTTATTTTTGAGATAACATGACTCTGTTATTTTCTGATTTGACCATCAAATTTTTACGCTGATGAACGTACGGTATAGATGAACTGCACAGAGTCTGATGTATTATATTTTAACCGTCAGATAAAAAATAAACGACCAAATTTGAAAATACAGAATCGTGTTATTCTCGGTCATAACAGCAGATATGAATTCGTGGTTTCATGCTGAGCAATCGCCCCCTTATGCGTCCCCACTAATTGCCACATGAATTATTTTTCTACAGCACTTGCTGCACTGCGTATATATAGTGTGCACAATCAGTGCATATGGTCTTCATGATTCGACATTAATTTGGGCTTGCGAAGGGTCACTACATAATTAGGGAGCACTTACAAAAAAAATAATAATAATAAAGTATATCAATCTGCTGATGTGGAGTGGTGTCAATGTCATCCTTTTTTTTAATTTCATGCATATGTTTAGAAATTTTCATGTAAATCTATAATTTTAAAAAGAAAATTTATATATTTTACCCCATATATAAAATGAAATTATTCTATTGTTTAATTCCATAATTAAAATTTAAAAAAATTTCGAATCAAACATCATACATGCAGTTTTTTTTTTTTAATTATGAAAATGGTAGTGATAAAAATAATTAAGGGTACGAGTTAGTGGATGTATATTGAACCAGTGGATTTCAGTGGATTGTTGGCTTTGCTTTATTGTTTAGAATAAACAAAAACCATAAAAAATGCGTACTAGGGACAAGTTCTGTAAATGTTGTCCTATATATTGTACTTATTTATATTATTCTTTTATGTAGTTGACCCTTGTTTATTTCTTTAGGTAGTTAATATCTATATTAATATATACTTCGGTTTGTCTAGCACATTCTCTTTCATCCTTTCCAGTATTTATTTTTTGTATCTTGAGCTATCTTGATCAATTATTATAATATCATGTTTAGATGGTCCTGATTGGTTTATAAAATATTCTAGCTTTTAGCCGCATGATTGTACTGGTTAGTGGCGATAGTAGATTGAGCCATGATGGTGTGAATGAATTATTTTAAAATTTTATTTTATAAACAACAGTTTAAATAAATCACTTATACATTTTTTTTTTTATTGAAGCAAAAAATCACTTATACATGAATATTGTAAATTTCGGTGAGATGCTTTGGGCAATTGAATCACTGTATGTATTACTAGCTAACTTCTAACTGGCTCAATTAACCTCCTCTCTTTTCTTTTTTTTCCGGAGTAATAAATAGACACTCAGTTTAGTTTTATTGAATTTCGAACTCGTTTTTTCCACACGACAACAATAAATACTTACTAAAATCTTTATTTTGTTTTCTTCTAATCAATGAAATCGATAGTCATTCTTTCATTGAAGAGGATTGGTCCAAGGAAATCTTGTCTTCTATGTTTTCCATCTTAGTGGCGATTGGCGAATCAATACTATATATAAAGCTTGTTAAGTGTCGGCGTGTTTAATTTTTTCGACACTCCGACACTTCATTTTGCTATTCAATTTGCATTGTACGTGTGTTCAGGTTATTGGACACGTGAAACGTCCTTAATGAGACACGTCATTAATTTCTGTATAAATCATTAATAACATTAATTTCACGTCATTAATGTTCACACATTTCTCATTTCATATAAATTATCATGCTTTCAAAAGAACTTAAGAAAAATGTATGATATTTGTTATTATATCTCTAATTTAAGTGAAATAATGTTATTTAACAAAAAAAATTAAAGTTAGTATAATTGTATTATTTATTTTTCTAATACAAAATGTTTCTTCTTAAAAAAAACAAAAAGCGGCGCTACGCCGCAATGCAATTTCTAGTATATATATTAAACCTTATTGATGAAGGATCGACTCTATTTGGTGCCTATGTTGCAATACGCTATGTATCAGTTTGTGGATGACTTGCTGATTATCACTATTGTGCCCACAAATTAAGTATCAATTTTTAGTCTAGTGAATAAGAGCAATGCTCTTCCAAAGAGAGGTCACAGATTCAAAATTCAGTTTTGGAGAGACTTTACGTCAAACATTTGAATACGATTTGGGGCAAAGACTCCATTTCTTTCTCAAAAAAAAATGTGCCCACAAATTTTCAAATACAAAATACATTCTAGATATTAATGCGACAATGTCGAGTAAACACATTAATAACTCCAAAAGTGTTGCGTGAGTCTGGTATGGACAAAAAATTTAAACACAAATCGATTACAATCATTGATTGTCAGCAATAATTGTGCAATCAAAAGTTAATTTTACGTCAATAATTGTGCAACCAAGTTAATTTTGATTCATAGCAGAATTAGCCAAAAGTGTTTCGTACCCGCCAGTTGCCACAAAGAACATTCTAAAATGGCAATCTTGTGCATGTTGCTCTCGCTTGCGTAGAGTTCAGAAAAGGGTTGGACCACTTTTGAATTTTTGTACGTAGTCTTTCACTGCATTTCTATTAGAACAAAACTATAAAATTCAAATATAATAAATTCAATATGTCAAGCCCTACCTAGTGAAGTGATGAGACACAAGACCTACATAGAGGAGGTCTGGGGTTCAAGCCCCGTCAGAGGCTACTTTGAGGGAGGGTTTTTTCATGTTTATTTTCTACTTTGTTTGTGAGTGTGTGTGTGTGTTGTAAGTTTACGGGCAATGAATAAAAAAAAGAATAAATTCAATATAAATTTGAAATTGTATAATCGAAATCGTGAAAAATCATTGTCCTAAAACATATTTCGTCCCAACTTTGCAAGACAATGGAATCGCTTCCAAGATAATCCGCATATGTCACTCCTTGAGACACATATTTGAAAGTGACTGATGAAATCAGTGGCGGATTTAAAGGCTGTCTAAGGGGGGCTAAGCCCCCTCCATGTATTGAAAATGTGTAATTTTTCTCTTTAGTCCTCATACTTTTATTAATTAGTAATAGTCATTAGCCTCTCTCATAAAAATAAAATTATGTAATAGTACTAGTTTAGCATCCTCTATGTGATTTTTCTAGCTCCGCCCCTGGATGAAATCTACGCAATAGACAACAACAATTTATTTGTAAAAATAATATAATATATTATTTAATATATAGAATGGAAATTGTGAAATTGAAAGGCTGATGGAAGTTAATTGGATGAGCGAATAAGAAGATATAAAGAAGAGAATAGAGTGAATTTGTTTTTGTATTTCTTGTGCGTACTTTTCAAAAAATGCCATGCTATATATTTATATATGAGAAAATTCAACAACGGGTCAATTCCAAAAATGTAACACATAATAAATAAAGGTGTAACACGTATAAATTACAAAAGGTGTAATGGACAGATTAATTTGAAATTAATATGTTAGAGCATCTCCATTGGAGCAATTAATTTTAATTGCTAAACAGACACGTCATCATTTTTAGCAATTAAGAAGATTCATAAAACACAAAACGCTCCATCCCAGCGATTCGTTAACAATTGTAAATTAAAGAGAATGAAATAATATTGTCCAATCGTTTTGCAAGGGTGTCACTTAAGCAACAATTTCTTTATAAGCAAATTTGCTTAATTAGCAATTCATTTGCAACCCAACAATTGAAATAGCAATTGCCACATAAGAATAAGCAATTATAAAATAATTACCTTTGTAGATGCTCTTACAGTTACGCTTTAATGGACAAATTATCTTAACATTGCAATCACTTAATCAATTAATCGAATACGGATCATTAACTGATTGAAAATTTTAATTTTAGGTTTTAATGTTCTATAATTCTAATAATTCCTCACAAAACTCAAAATTTAATATATATATATATATATATAGAGAGAGAGAGAGAGAGAGAGAAAGGCTAGGGTGCTCCATGAAGCACCAAACTCCTAATGCTCCACACCATATCTCCAATTTGAAAATTCCAACGACTGATCCGAACCGTTGAACATGATCTACATATTGAAATCTACTTGGAGATTGAATTTTACATTTTTTTTTTTACTTTTTTTGCTATTTTTTAGAGAGGTAGGACAATTGCAATTTTTGTTAGTTCAGAAACCGTTTGATTAGCAAATTTTCTACCTCTTTAAAAAAATAGCAAAAAAATTCAAAAAAATGTAAAATTCAATCTCCAAGTAGATTTCAATATGTAGATCATGTTCAACGGTTCGGATCGGTTGTTGGAATTTTCAAATTGGAGATAATGTATGTGGAGCACGAGCGATTTGGTGCTTCATGGAGCACCCTAGCCTTTCTCTATATAAATATATATATATATATATATATATATATAATAAAATATAATAAATAAATATATTAGTTGCGCGATATTTATATAAGTGTTTAATCAAACTTGAACTTCAGCTAGTGTTAATAATATTAATTTGGAAGAGACCAAGTGAATCACGCCTTGAACTTGCTCCTTATAATCCAAATTTCATTATCACACATGCAATACGAAGAAAATCATCACAGGTTGTGCAATAACGACCTTGCACAAGTATCTTAAATTTTTCATGAAATTTTTTAGGACTCACCCATTTCCTACATCGCGGTCATATACAGACATTCTCATATAGGTGAGTTCCTACCAGAGATGTGTGTAGTGTCACATCTCGTGAAAATATCGTTTCAGGACTCATTAAGAGTTAATATACTCATCATTACCACTATAATAACATGCACACTCACTATAAGGATGTGTTTAGAGTCGAGTTCTATAAATGTGTGCAATCATGATCAACTTTTTAGTTTGTTATTACCCTTTGAACCTCTTTCAAAGGGATCGTCTATCAAAGATTGGGTTACTACTATGTTGTTATGTCCACAAAAATAACATTTTTCTTCCTAGGCAAATATTGAAAATTCTAGTAGTGAGAGTTTGAAGAAAAAAATATTCTCTAGCATTTCTCATCTTCTTCTTGCATTTTTCAGATTTGTTGCATTTGCAAGTGAGAATTGTTTAGTTCTTTTAACTGAATTACATTGCAAATTTATTTAAAACCAAAATTGTTAAAAAGATGATATTAGAGAATGCAATTGATTAAATGGATTACTAATGTTTTATTGTGATTTGTCATTGTGATTTTGAAATTAGAATGATAATGATACCATCTAATTCAAATGATTTTTTATCTCATTAAAAAGTAATAAATAATTTTTAAAAGTATAAAATTTGGATTTCAAAGTAGATTTCATTTTGTAGAGCATGTTCAACAGTTTAGGTCAGTCGTTTCAATTTTACCATTTGAAATATGAATGCAAAGTATCGACACGCTTCACAAAGTGTTCTAACCTAACTCATATAAATTTATTTATATTTATTTAGAGAATTTCATTTATTAAATTTTTTTATTTAAAGCTCCACTACTACAGATTTAGTCTTTAAAATCAGACCAAAAAGGCTTTAAAAATCGGACCAAGCACCGGTGTTACTGAAGAGGCTGTTAAAGGGTTTGTGTGGTCCGGTTTTAAAGGTTGGACCTTTATAACCAGACGTCAGAAAAATGCTGATTTTTAAAGGTTTTTTTAAGTCGGACAACAAATCAACGATGCTGCTGTTAAAGATGGTCTATTACACTGAACTAAATATAATGGTTGGTTTTAAAGATCTTGAAATGACAAGACCGGTTTAAAAGGGTTTTCAAAAAAAATTCTATTACACCGAATTTTTATTTTTGGTCCAAGCCGGTTCAAAAGGTTTTTTAAATTTTTTTAAAAAATGACCTATAATCTTAAAAAAATTCTAAAAATGATTTAGAATATAATTTTAAAAATAACCTAAAATTTTAGAATTTATTTTAAGAATGACCTAAGATATTATTTTGTTTAATGAAAAATCATCTAATTTCACATATTTTGTAAAGCTAAGATTATTAGAATGAATATTTGTTAATATTATTTAAATCTTCAAAAAAAAAAAAATTGAACAAGTGGGCTAAAGGCCCACCACTTCCATTTCCATTAACTAGAAACAAGAAGCTACACTTTAAATCTTCAATTAAATCTTCTTCAAATCTCTTCTTCAAATATTCTTCAAAATAAGTCTTCTTCAACTATTCAAATCTTCAAATCTCCACTAATATTAGAAGAATTTTTTCAAGTAAGGTTTTGATTGTTGAGAGATAGAGAAAAATGAAAGATGAAATGAAAATTAAAGAGGTTATAAAGAGATGAGAGAGGCAAATGAAGAGAGCAATCTGTGGGTATTATCTGAGTAGTTGATGAGCGTTGGATTTATTTCAAATGAACGATGCAGATTAAAGAGTCACAGGTCAATATGTGGATTATTGTTAAAAAGCTTTTAAAATCTAAGGTGTTTATGGTATGTAAAACTGGAGTAATACGACGAAGTATTCAGAATTTCGCTTTACATGGATTCTTCTGTTTTATATTTTCAAACATTTAATGGGCGTCTGTGTCATAAATTTTAATTTTTTAAGATACTTTTATAAATCTAAATATTCTGGGTCGAAAGTTTGTTCCAGCAAAAAATTTCCTTTTGTGAATATTCCTGTCGTCAAGTCATTATAGATTTTATACTCCTATTGTAGATTCGAAATGTGACAGCAGTTGCATTTTGTGAACTTTTGAAAATAGATCAAAATACACAATACATATTTTAATGCACGCATTGACAGACTAACTATTTGCAATACAAAGGAAGCCTTCAGATCCTAATAGGCATTCAATAAATATAAAGCTCAGACCAAGAATTTTTTTCTCTTATTTTATATTTCAAATTATACTATTTTAGTAAGGAAAGTTTAGTTTTGAAAAGTTTCGAGGATCAGAAAAATTTGAACGTGCAATTGGTGTGTGATGTAAAATCAGATAAGAAACAAAACATGGAAGAGGCCCACATAGACAAATGAGATGATATTGTTTTTATTTGGGCCATATATTGATTGGATTCATTCTAGCCTTCTATTCGTCAAATTCAATTTACATTTCACTTCTCTTGTTGCTTCACTTCTTAATCTCATATTTCCTATAAATTCAATTTACATTAACCTCTTTATTGGTATTAATTCATGTTGCATATTAAGAAATCCAATCATTGTTATAGGAGTATTCATCTGACTCTCACAATCAGAAAATGTCAGTCAAATAGTCTGATAGCATTTTTTTATGTACTTTGGAAACATCATATAATTCAAAGCACTTTATTACATTGCCAAAAGAAAATTAAAATGGAAGTAAACTTTTGTTTACAGGGAGCTACTAATTGTTGTATGTACAGCTTAATTAATCAGCCTTCATACCAGAAAACTAATACCAATATGCAGGAACATAACTTTATAATATTAAAGATTAATATATCATATCCTGGCAGAAGCATTGTTGTATTTCTACTGCCAAATCCTCCACACTCAGTTGACACTCTAGTCCAATCTGTCAAAAAGGAAAAGCAACAGAAATTTTGTGAGTAGTTTACATAGATTAATTTTAATGCAATATACTTCTATGACATGAGCCATAATTAATGATTAGCATTTATGATTTCAAGTATTTATGTATGTAGCAACTTGTGGGAAACATACATAAATCTTTCAATATTGAATTTTTAAAGGAAATTCATATTATCAGAAGTATTACATATAATATCTTCATTTTAAATTTATCTAAACAGGTTAACCTAATTTAAAAGTATTTAGAATGTCTTCAGTCTTATCTAAGTTGTACAGAAATTGACATAGAAAAGTGTTTATCAATTGGAAGTTCTTCAATAAGTAGTTAAGTACTAAGATTGTGATTCAAACTTTCAGGTGAAATTAATGCTTTCTTCAGATAATTTATTTTGAAATTTGAACTGGTTTAATTGAAACAAGCTATAATTTAACTAGTCTGCATATGTAGTTTTATATCAAGAGATGACATTTCTTATTTTGATCTCATTTATACATGCATATATATTCTTACCTTTACGACGACGGAGTAGAGCACTGTATCCTCCATGCTACTAATATTGAGATGAAGTATCTCAAAATCTAACCGTTCAAGTGCATTCACAATCTTCACAACCTGACCAGGAATGCGCTTAGAGAGCGTGCGCAAAACTACATTCGAACCTTGGATTTTGGCTTCGACATCTGCAACTGGTGAGTTGCAACACGCACCAAGTTCTTTTATCGTCTGAGAAGAGTCAGATTCAAGAGAGCTATCGCTATTTGGTGATGGATTCAGTTGAAAGAGAGAGCGTGGGCTCGGTGTAGTGCTCGGGCTTAGGCTCTTTCGTTTCTTCTTGGTCTCGAGGGATGATAAAACTAACTGCATTTCTTTTATGAACTCTATGGCTCCTCCAATTATAGATGCTTGGTCACCCTTTTAAAATATAACAGCATTATAAATTATGCATGTTGGTCACTGAATGTGAAAAAATGATGATAACTTAAGTATTTATAATTTTGAACATATGGAAATGCAACAAAGAATTGGAAAAGAACCATCCTAGTAGATTGACAGTGCTTGGTATCTTTTTAGATACATGCTAGTTAACCAATATTATGCCACAAATTAAATTGCAAGGTAGTTACTTATAATTCATAATCATTTTTAGAAAACGAACCAATTATTTTGGCCTTCATAGTATGTGATTCCGGGATGCTTAATTATCTATAATATAGATACATTCTAATTGAAAATTCAGTGACCAATGCCACGAAGGTGCAAACTAGTTACTAATTCATTTTTCCGGTTAAATTTCGAGTAACAGAGCTTTAATCAAGGACCTTAAAATTTAAACTAAAGAATAAGGTAGATTTATAGCATCTTTTCTAGAATTCAAGCACTATATCTCTTTAATTTATCACTCAATAGTAAAAATTGGCTACAGTAATCAAAAGAATTGAACATATACCCTTTTGATATAGAACGAAGGCGTTAGCGATCGGAGCACTTTCAGATGTTCATTCGTCTGTCGACGCCTATTTCTCTCGACAGTAATGTGAGACATCTGTCCCAATTGATATACTGATCAAAACAGAGAACAAAACAATCAACGCCTGCCTACAACACCAAATTCTTGTTGAACTTGTATATATCTCTCTTTCTGATAATTAACATCTATGCTTGATTTCCCAGTCCTTATATAATGCATGCATGGAACATGCAAGAAGCAACGTGGAAAGAGATTGGAGCTGTAATGACGCTTTGCATGGTTGGTGCAGAGCAGTAAATGGCGTCGCTGCGGCCCCGTGAGCAGACGCATCTCTTGTTAGTCTTTGTGAGGGGGTTGCACATGAGACGGCGTTTGCTCAGTAAATATCTATAACCTACGAGTTATGAGTCACAAAATTGATGCCAGGAATTATGACCTCTAGTGTTTCCCATTTATTTCTATACATTTTAGCTGTATAATCTCCAGTGCCATGAATACTGGAGATTGCTTCGGATAATAAAAAGTCTCCTGTCCCTCATTTTGTCTTCTCTCTCTCTCATTTAATGTTCTCTGCTTCTCTCTCTCTCTGACCTGCTCCTCCTATTCACTCGAAGCACACTCGAGTGCGTGAGCCAATCCGACAGTAGGCTTGTCTTTTTCCCTCTTGGTTTTGCCTATGCTCGGCCTGCTCTGCACACGAAATCCATTGCCCAATCGTTGCTCATGCACCCCACTGACTAGCCTCGCCTCCCTCTTCGTCTATAAATAACAACACTCTACATTCTCTCTTCCTCTTTGGATTGTTGCGCATGCGTTGAGGTTAGACTCGAAACTTTCTTAAAATCGTTTAGGTCTTTCTAAAGAGGAGAAAACTAAGAGGGGAGGAGTAGGCGGTGCAGGCGAGGTCAAACCTACCTAGCCTAACCAATCAACACTGTCTCTCTAGTCCCTTTTGCTGGAAACAACCTAACGCCTTAGTTTTGTGTTTGTTGCTTGATTGATATGTTGTGCTATTTTTTGTTGAATGAGTTGTTCCTTTTTTGTTCTCGATTTTGCTTGTAGCACTGGCACCTATGACTTGAACTGTTGCTTGCTCTCGGTTTGTTTTGATCTTGATAAACGATTGCTAGTGCTGGCACCAAATTGAATTGTGGTAGGTGTGTGCCAGCACTTTAGATGCTTGAAATGATAATTACTTTGTGCTGGACTGAACTGTTGTTGATTTGGGGTTTTCTGGTAATTGGGAACTGAGCTGTGCTGCTTGTTTGTTTTTCTTATTTTGCTGGCACAATATTGAGTTTTGATTGTGGGATTGTTTGCATGGGTATGCTTGTGCCAATGGGTTTAGACCTTTATTAATTGGGGTTTGTAGGCTTGATTGGTTCTATCTGTGCTTGTACGGTTTTCTGGTAAACCTCCACCTGTCTGTACCAGTCGGTTTATTGTATTTGCTGGTCTGTACTAGTACTGATATGGCCAGTATTAGTACTGGCATTACCCTTGTTGTTGGCCTTGTTTGTTTCTGTCGTGAGAGAAAGAATTGGTCAGTCGGTAGTTGTTATATAAAAATGACATTTATAAAGGGGGGAATATAGTTCAAGGTTTCTACTATGCTCAAGGAGCCATACAGAAGTTCACCCATTGCTCAAGAAGCCATACAGCAGTTTTGTTCATTAGCGGATCTAGCCGCATGTACTTGCAATGGGTGAACTTCTGTGGACTCTGGAGGTCCCTAAATCTCAAATCAGGACAAAAATTTATTGACGGATGGGTGAATGAGAAATCCACATAATTTTTAACAAGCTCATATACAAGCACTGGAATTTATTTGAGTACCCTGCACGTCGGAAAGAAAATACCATGGCCTAGTTAAGGATTCAAAGAGGCTTAGTTTCATGTCAAAAGCCCAAAACCGACCACCCAAAAGATATTCACACTTCAGCCCAAAGTAACAAGTTAAGGTTTACAAGGTCAGGCCCACTCCAGTAGCTTGCTTGATCTAACAATTCAACTGACAATCGAACTTCTATACTGCTTTACTGATCATGCAATCATATAACTATTAGTAAAAGTAAACAAAAGATCAATGTTAACTCGTATGGATTTTGCAAATTAAGTATCAATTGCAAAACAGCTGTAAACATCAGGTGTATGAACACCTATCAATTTTCATGACCAATTAATTACTCTGAAACAATCAACCCTTAACAACAATCTATAATATTCCTTAGTAATCAAGTACATATCTTCTTTAAGCTGATAAACCAAGTGAATCAATGAGAAAATCACACATTTATGTCCTTTGCAGTTAATAGATAAACATACTAGAAACAAGAGATTAATTAGAAAGAATAAATCTTTAGGAAAAGTACTTTACCACCATTGTTTCATACAACCAAAGATTATACACCCAGTTTCTCAACTCCAAAACCAGCATCTCACTATCCTACTTCATAGGAACAGGGCAAACAGCAATAACCATCAAAACCCCAAAACAAATCCCACAGACAACCATTCAGTCCTCAACTAATCCTAGACATTTGAAACAAGATATTAAAGAATTTAAAACTCCTGAGAGGCAGATCCAATTTCCCCCTTGTCTTTCCCAGTTTTCTTAGGAAGAAGAGTCTGGTGAATATTAGGCAACACACCTCCATTGGCAATGGTAACCATTCCCAAAAGTTTGCTCAACTCTTCATCATTTCTCACTGCCAACTGGATGTGCCTTGGCACTATCCTGTTCTTCTTGTTATCCCTAGCCGCATTCCCAGCCAACTCAAGTACCTGACAACAAAAGTAAATCCCAATTAATAAAATTAAGACGAGCTGTCAAATTAATCATTAAAGTTCTCGTTAAAAATGTGAATGTTAACCCCTGATTGAGACGAATAGGCTCTAAAGATATTTAACAGTAATTGTATCAATCCAGATATCAAACCCAATTCTCACATTGACGGATATTAATTCCAATACCAAACCAGACAAGAAATGCACACAAAAGCATGGAAATCTCATATCTATTGGAGCAAAAAAATAGATAATAACACACTAATCTTAAGGCATAAACACCTCATATGTATTACAAGGGCCTCAGTCAAATGATTCAAAAGAAGCGAGACTACAAATTATACACTGAAAGAATGGATCGGATTCAATACCTCAGCAGCTAGGTACTCAAGCACAGCGGAGAGATAGACAGGCGCACCAGCTCCGACCCGCTCCGCATACTTACCGGTCTTGAGATAACGCGCGATCCTACCCACTGGGAACTGAAGACCCGCTTTAGACGATCGAGACACCGACTTCGTCGCCTTGGACTTGCCACGGCCTCCCTTGGATGCTGGTGAACTCATTATCGAAGAGAAGAGAAAAACCCTAGGTTTTGATCGGAGAGTAGAAGAGGGAAATGAAATGGGTGCTGTGTGAAGACGACGGGTGAGGGTTTTCTTATAAAGGAAGAAAGGGAGCGTGCTGATTGGTCGAGTTGGTTTGGTGCGGATCGCCAGCGTGGCAACCCAAGGAGGGAGAATTTTACTTTTTTGGACCAGGCGCGCGCGGGATGAATTGCGGAAAGGCGGTGCTTTGGTGCATGGTTTAATTCGAGGACCGGGAAGGTTAGTATTCGAAAATTGAAAGTTCGAAAGGTGGGTCCTTGTTTCTGGAGTGATACCCATACACCGAGAACACATACACCGAAACGTTCTGGAAGCCTCTGTTTCCTGTACTCTGTAGCAACAAATTTAATCAACAAATTAAATTAAAATTGATAAATCGGATTTGATCAGCTAGACCCAATAAGGAAATCAGGCCTATCAGGATCAAAATTCAAAACATTCCTGGGCCCAATAACAGCCTGAAAACAAATCACTCTAAGACATACCCTCAGAAAAGTATGTAATGAAATGAAATCAACAATAAAGAACAAATTTGTGCAATTTCATCCGCAAAATTTAATCCGACCGGCCACCGTGAGAAGTAAAATTTCTTAGTTGGGTCCCAATCGCGCGCTCAGGCAGAGTCGGAGAGAGAGGAGTACAGGAGAAAAATGATACTAGCGGTGCTCTTCGCTAACACGGACGGAAACATCCTAATTGAGAGGTTAGTGTTTTTCCTTGGTTCTGTTTGACCAATGTTTCTCTTTGATCTGGCTATTATATCCTCTAAAATTAGCTAACATTTGTTCCAATTTACGATCAAGTGCCCAATTTCATTTCAGGTGATGTTCTCTTAGAAATTATATATACATATATATATATATATATTTTAATTTAAGATTTGTGATCTGTTCCCATCTCCATCTCCTAGCTCGTTAGATCTAGACGCCCATCTGCAAAGAGTGAAAGATAGTTACCAATAATGCCAAATCGAGCAATTCCTCTTGCTAATTTCTATAATAAAGTGTAAAGATTGTCTTTTCAATTGACTTGCTCATTTTAAATACATTTTACTGTTGTATATATGTATACATGTCAGATCCACATGGAAGAATTAAGGGTAACTTCAATAATTGTATGAGTATGGTTGAGGTGTGATACTAGTTGTGAATGTTGGGTTGTTAAATGAAAATATTAAATTGGTTTGATGCAGATTTCATGGAGTTCCGGCTGAGGAGAGATTGCACTGGCGCTCTTTCCTTGTTAAATTAGGCACCGAAAACCTCAAAGGGGCTAAAAATGAAGAGCTTTTTGTTGCTTCTCACAAGTATGCAGATCTTTCCCATCAACTTATAAAATTTATTCTCTGTTGAGTCTGCCTGCTCTAATGGTACCATCACATCTCAGTTTTTGAAGATTTGAGAATTTAACAGCAGGGGAAATTACTCCAGAATATTCTAAGTAGGGTTTTTCTGTCCAAATGATGTCTGGTCTGCGCCATACATTGCTTAATTCTTGGTGCATGTATATGAACTATATCTATAATTTTTTTTTTCAGGTCAGTCTATATTGTATATACCATACTTGGAGATGTATGCATATATGTTGTTGGCAAAGATGAATATGATGAACTTGCATGTAAGTAAAATGTGTTTAGTATACTCTTATAAGTATTTGTCTCTTTTACTTTTCTTTCAGTATGGAGTAGAAACTAAACTTATATCATCTTGATAGCAATTTTTACAAAATCCATGTACAAAACAAAAAGTAAAAAAGGTTATGGGAAAGCGGAAGTAGGTACAAAACAATAGA